>CM047427.1:32079380-32221297 GCA_026168455.1 Theocolax elegans | reverse complement strand
TTTATTACTATTAAAGTACAAAATATTAATGACATAGAACTTTTGGCGATGATCGTTCGTCATTAAATAAATTAATTTTAGAAGGTGAATTTCTATTTATAACGGTTTAAAATAATCCAAAATGTTAATAAGTTGTTAACTAAAATACTACAATTTAGTAGGTATATGTACTTTACTATTTTTGGTAAGTTAATTTTTCATTAACATTTATAATTATTAAAATATAAATTTAAGCTTTATAAGAATTCATATAGTTTAAAATTTACAGTCAACATTTAATATGTCTATTTTTTTTATTATTTTTATTCTGATTTCATTACACTAAATTTTGGTAAACTTTTATTTATAAATTATAATAACCATAGAAATACCTCCAAGGTGTTGTATGAATCTGTTTAATTTTTAAGGTGTCCATGGTAGTGAAAAAATAATACAATTTAAAACATTATTTTAAATAAATTAATTACGAAAAACCTTTTTCGAAATTAAAAATAGGGGGTTGGCGCGCGAAGCGCGCAGGGGGGCGAAGCCCCCCTAGTATATATATATATATAAATAATATTATATACGTAATTTAATATATATATATATATATTATAACGGTAAGCGAGTTACCGATCAGGTGAGTAACTGAAAAGAGTATCGACAGCGCGGCGCGCGCAGGGAACGCGCGCGAGAATCGTGCGCAGTAGAGTATCGGTAGAGAGTTCGCGCGCGATCGGCAACAACAACGTGTTGGTGTCCGAGATATACTGTTTTTTTACGGGATAAACGAGCGAAAGGACTGTTGTGCGTTGTGTGTGGGTGTGAGAAGCTTCTCCCCACTAACCTCCACGTCGACGAGTGCAGCAGCACCTCTCACAGGCAGTGAGAAAAGAGGTACGGTGTGTCCAACCTTCTCGACCGTTGGAGAGAGAGAGAGAGAGATACACGAGTACGAGCTCTCTCTCAGTAGCACAGCCTTTTCCCGCCGAGGCGCGATATATAGACAAGCGGTAAGTGGTGCACCACATTTAGACCCGCGTGTTTATCTAAATTTCGTGTCCCGATTTACCTGGTACGGTCCAGGTGAGGTAGCGTTCCTCCTTTCCCCCCTCTCGTGACAATACCCGCACGGATAGAAAGGTCGGTGGTTCGCAGGAACCACTTCACGAGAGAAGGCGCGCGTGACGTAGTAAGCTTCTACGTAAAAGCTCTCTACGTCAGTGATTCATACGTCACACGGTGTGACGTATGCCATCAGGTTAAGCAGCCGATCATATCCGGATCGGTTGCTCGTAATCGACTGATAAATAGATTTTTAACTGATTCTTTTCGCGCTGACCTCGGGGGTAGTCATCGGTACGACTCCCCGTAAATTGTTAAAGTTCATTTATTGTTTATTTATTAATATTTATTTGTTAATTTAATAAATTGACTCGGCGAGACAATCTTTCTCGCCGATTAACAATAATATCACTTGTTGATAATATTTTACCGGTTAACGTCCTATCCTACGAATACCGCCCTCTCCGGTGTTTATCCTAGTTGGCAATTTTGGGCATAGGGCCCAACACACGGTATATAAGTCAAACGGAGTGTTTGACGTTGTTAACGGCATTGCACGGGAATCAAAGGAATTCCCGGCCGCATCGTGGGACTGCACACTTAAGGTTGGTAAGTTGGGACAGATTGGGCCTAACCGTGGGCCTTACATATCCCCAGTACCCACCCCGTTACAACTGGCGCCCAATACGTGTGGATTTTGGATACAAGACATCGGAAAAATCAACAAGCACGATATAGTTGTTCAATTGTTAATAATATTGTTAATTAACAATTGGATAACTCGCGAACAATAACGAGGTCAGCAGTCGCGTTTCGAAATTGTGAAGTATATTTCGGTACTCTTTCGTTTCCCCTCGAGACGGGATTTGTTTATTAACAAATAGAATGGTTATAAACAAATAAAAATTTTTTTTTAACAAATAGAAATTTTTTTTTATTTTTCTCGTCTCGACTACTTAGTAGTAGACACAGGAAATTGGTTCCTGGTCGCACATAGGTGGCGCCACTAGAAAAAGGTCGCACAAATAGGAAATTTGGTGGGTTTTCGAACGGAATCGATAGATCGACCAACGTTACTTGGAGATTGGGTAGTTTGGACCAAACCAAGTAACTAGCGCCACCTAGAGGAACGAAAGAACGCGACACAGCGCGACATAACCTGGTGGCAATTAATCGGTCTAAAGAAATTGTTTGTAAGTGTATGCAAGGTTTAACTGGTTTTTGCTGGCACAAAACAGGAAGCTTATAACCTGGCTCAGACCTTTACAAATTGTATTATAGGTTATATTTTTGTAAGAGGTCAAGCGCGCGGTAACTTTAATTATTTAATTTATTTATTTATTGATTTATTTATTATTTATTATATAGTACCGTTAAGTTAGCGCAAGGTAAGAGCCAGGCAGTAGTTTATTGTAAATTTATTAGCAAATTTGTTAAAAATAGTTTAAACTCGGTAGTGCTTCCTGATCAAAGTAAGACAGGACTTACTTTTGGCATCCGGTTTTGTGCTTTAGCGGTTAGTTTAGGTAGAAGCAAAACCCAGTTACGCGGATTGGTCATTTGGCAAGTAACGCCAAAGTTAAATATTCGACAGCATATAACCTTGCACACACATAGTGCGTCAAGCCAGCGAGGCTACTTACTGTGAAACGTATAAACGACGCTACAACTGAAGATGGCCGCTCAGCAGAAAGACGTCGATAGTCAAATCGATGCATGGATCGAGACGCTCACCAGGGAGCAAATCGAACTACACCTGGACGCCTTGAACCTAAAATCGGCAGGCTCTGTTCATAGGAAAGCCGAGCGACTCCACCAGTGGCTATTAGGAAATTATTCGGCCCAGGAGTTTAACCAGGAGGAAGACGAAGCCACAGCAGTTCGCAGCCGTCTCCAACGGAGAAATAGGTGGCTGCAGATGCTAGGTGAACATCAAGACGAGGAGTCTGATGAACCTAGCCCAGATCAGGAAGTGTATCTGGTACTGCGGGAGAACGCTGCGGTTAAAGATAACCTGCACAGGACGGTGCAGGATTTCGATGACGTCGAGCTAGATGAAACGACGTCAGCCGCGACCAATACAGAGCCTCAACCCGAACGAGAGGAAGAATGGCTGTCATTGGTCTCAGAAGAGGGAAAAATTTTTAAAATCCCTCGATCGTTCTCCCAGACCTTGGTGCAGCTTATCAAAAAAGTGAATGACCTCACTGTAAAGGTAGATAAGCTGATGTCCGAGCGCACTCAAACCGCTCACAGCACGAGATTGGACGGTGCCAACCAATCTCACCATGTGCAATTTCAGGATACATATACGTGTTATGGTCCTGATGTGAGCGAGATAGGTGAGGCGCAAGTAAATGGCGAGCAACAACGCGCAAGCGCCCCTCAGTCTAAGCCTGATGGAGCTTGGAAGGGGGGGAATGCGCGCGAATCCCAGAGGATTCCTCAAGCGCGCAGCTCGCCAAACAAGGATCGGACATTTTCAACACCAAGCTTCTCGACGTCATCGAGGTTGAATGGGACACCTCGAGACGTCGGCGGCATTGTGAGGAAGTGGCAGGTCAAGTTCTCTGGCGACAAGAGCCAGAGCATCGACGCCTTCCTGACCAGGATCGAGGATTGCAGGATCCTGGCTAACCTGTCAGAGGACGAGTTATTGCCGTCACTCTCGGAACTTCTGACAGACACTGCCGCCACGTGGTACCAGAACGAGAAACACAAGTGGCACTCCTGGCAAGATTTCGTGACTTCGGCTAAACGTTGGTACGGAATGAGCCAACGTTTCCAGCAGAGGATCATCGCCGAGTCCAACGCACGGACTCAAGGACCCGATGAACCGGTTAGGGACTATATGACGTGTTCTATCGCAATAATGCGAAAGATAGTCCCTACGCCGACTGAAGCGCAGCAGCTCGATCATTTGTATCGGAACATGCTACCGCAGCTTCAACGGCTGTTCAAGAGAGCGGAAGTGAGCTCAATTGAACAAATGCTGGACCTCGCCACGGAAGCGGAGCAGACGATAGAAGGTGAAAAAGTATATCGTCCACCACCTACGGAGGAAGGGTCTCTGCTTCCCGAAATGGCGTATAAGCCGAAGCGGAAAAAAGGTTCGCCGAAGGCTAAGGTAGCGGCCGCTGAGGTAAGCCCAGCTAAACCAAGCGAGCCAGACGTCGTCGACCGCATCGCAAAGATACTGGAGGATGCGCTGCGGCCCATCGTCTCCCAATTGGCGTCGACGACCCGACAGTCCCGTAGGAGAAGCCCAAGGCCTGGCTCTCCTAAGAAAGGCTCGCCTGCCAACCGATCTCCGAAGAGTAGGAGGTCTGGCAGACCTAATGGCCCGAGTAAGAGCTTCGGACACCGGCAGGAAAAGAAGAGTGCTAGTCCACAGAGGGAAAAAGTGAAGGAACAGCCGAAAAACAGAATGGGCTCAACTTTCGATCCGACTAAGCCTCTTACCTGCAAGGGCTGCGGAAAAATTGGATATTCCCTCAGGTACTGTCCGGTGTGCTCGGGAAACGCCAAAGGGAGCGGTTAACCGGGACGAAAACCGCGACCCAAGAGCTTGAGTCCCCGCTGTCCCAGGTGAGTTCGGGACAGGCCCGCTCCAACCGAGAGTATGGTCCAGAGAGGAGCGGAAATGGGCCTCAAAAGGAGGAACGGTCCCAAGAAGCCAGCAGACCAACCACATCTTATAAACCAGAGGATGAGAGTCGTTGGTGGCTTCTCGTGGAGATTGAGGGTTTTCGTATAAGAGCCTTATACGATCCCGGAGCCTCCACGACCGTGATGGGACCCAGCGGTCTGCAAATCGCCGCAGCATTGGGCAAGGAGCTCATTGTGGCGAACGCCGGACGCGTCAAGATGGCGGATGGTAGTTACCAACCGCTAAACGGTCATGTGATCTTACCTTTCACTGTCGGGAAGGAGACGCGTGAAATAAGGGTAGCGATCATACCAAATCTTGACGCCGAATGCTACGTAGGGGTAAATTTCGTACGAGCATTCAGAGCAATATTGGATCCGGATAGCGACCGCCTGTTCCTCAAAGACAGCAAGCAGCAGATCCACCTCGAAGTTGCTGGAATAGGGGGTATGGCCACCCTCTCGTCCGCTGGGATAGCGGACGCAACCGAGGCAGAAAGGGAAGAGCTGCGAGAGCTTGTAAGCAAAGTGCTGTCTAATACTTCTCCCAAAATCGGGCGAACCCAACTCATCGAGCACTCGATTGACGTGGGATCAGCTCGCCCGATAAAGCAGAAGTATTACCCGGTGTCGGAGAAGATCCAGGAGGAGATGCACCGCCAGGTCCGAGAGATGCTAGATTTAGAGATCATAGAGCCCTCGGACAGCGGTTGGTCAAGCCCCGTGGTGATGGTACGCAAGGAGAACGGATCACGTCGGTTTTGCATTGACTTTAGGAAAGTCAATGCGCTAACGAAACCAGACGCTTATCCCCTCCCGTTCATGCAGGATATCTTACGCAAGTTGAAGAGATGTCGGTACATTAGTACTCTGGACATGAACTCAGCGTATCATCAGATACCTCTCCAGAAGGAATCGCGTCCTTATACGGCTTTCACAGTCCCGGGGATGGGACTGTATCAGTTTAAGCGGATGCCGTACGGATTGGCATACGCCGGCGCGACCTTCCAACGCATGATTGACCAAGTGGTTGGTCCTGATCTCGAGCCCAATGCCTTTTCTTACCTCGATGATATTATTATAGTCACCGAGACATTTGAAGGGCACAAGAAGTATCTCGAGATGGTGCTGAAAAGACTGACCGAAGCTAACTTGACAGTGAATAAGGACAAGTGTGTCTTTTGTCAAGATGAGGTGAGATATCTTGGCGTGCTGGTCAACAGGGATGGAATTCGTCCCGACCCAGCCAAGACAGAGCCTATAAGGGTTTATCCGGCTCCCAAGAACCTCAAACAGCTTCGACGATTCCTCGGCATGGCGTCGTGGTATCGGCGTTTTATGCCGGATTACGCCACGATTGCCGAGCCACTTACCCGTCTAACAAAGAAGAACCAAGGGTACGAGTGGTTAGATGAACAGGAACAAGCCTTTCAGCAACTGAAGGCCCTGATCATGACTGCTCCAGTTCTTCAACGTCCCAGTGCAGATGGACTGTTTAGCCTGCACACGGACGCGAGCGATACCGGCATAGGAGCCGTGCTCGTCCAAGAGATAGACGGAGAGGAAAGAGTCATTGAGTTTGCCAGTCGCATTCTCACAGCACCCGAGAAGAATTATAGCGTTACGGAGAGGGAATGCTTGGCCGTGGTCTGGGCTATTAATAAGTTCAGACCTTACATCGAAGGGTACCACTTCAAAGTGATAACGGATCACAGTAGTCTTCGCTGGTTGTGTAATATGAGAAATCCAACCAGCCGACTAGCGAGATGGGCTTTAGAGCTTCAAGCTCATGACTTTGCCATCGAGCACAGAAAAGGAGCTCTGCATCACGTTCCCGATGCCCTATCTCGCATGTATGAAGACGACGAGCCTACAGTAGCAGCAATGTCGTGGGCTCAAACTACTGAAGATCCTTGGTACCTAGACTGGATCAAGAACGTTTCCGACAGACCCCGTGATTTCCCCGACTGGAAAATAGTCGGAGGAAATCTATACATCTATCGCCCCGACACGGAGTTAGAGGAAGTGATGGATGATGAGCAAGCATGGAAGCTGGTCGTACCTGTAGAGAATCGACACTCTATTCTGAGAGAGTGTCACGATGACCCCTCAGCTGGCCATCTCGGAAGGGAAAAGACATTCGCCCGCGTGGCCCAAAACTATTATTGGCCACGGTTCTACGCAGAAGTTGCGGATTACGTCAGGCGATGTCAAGTGTGCCAGCAATGTAAGGTCGAGCAACGTGCTCCCTCAGGGTTAATGGGTCACCGTCAATCGGACAGACAATGGCAGGTGGTAGCAGGAGATATCACTGGCCCGCTTCCACGCTCTAGCCGAGGATACGAATACATCCTAGTATTCCAGGATTTATTCACGCGCTGGATTGAAGCAATCCCGATAAGAAAAGCTAACGCGAAGACGATAGTCCGCGAGCTTCACGAACGAGTGATTAACCGGTTCGGCACCCCGGAAGTATTTCATTCGGACAACGGGACCGAGTTTAAAAATAAACTCGTAGACGAATACCTTGAATCTAAGGGAGTGTATCATTCGACGACACCCCCTTATCACGCACAGGCCAATCCTGTCGAGAGGGCCAATCGGACCCTTAAGACAATGGTGGCGTCGTATATCCAGGATAAGCATAGCGACTGGGACGACAAGCTGCCAGAGTTAGTCTTTGCACTAAACACAGCGGTGCAAAGTTCTACTGGGTGGAGCCCGGCTATGCTGAACTATGGTCGCCAACCCGAGGCGCTTAGTACAGCTCGTCGAGAGCAAGACCGGCTTGCCCAGCAACAGTTTGAGTTCCGTCGACTGCAGGATTGGAACGACAAAATCAAACAGTTGCCAAGATTGCACGAGAACGCAAGTCGTCAGTCGGCTGCCAGCAAGGCCCGGCAAGCCGAAATCTTCAACTCACGACGAAGGCCAGCAGAATTCGAGGTAGGAGATCTGGTGTGGAAACGCAACCGGATCCTCTCGTCCAGCGCACAAGGTATCTCGGCTAAGCTTGCTCCGAAATACTCAGGGCCATATCTGATCATCAGTAGGAAAGGTATGAATACCTACGTCATACAAGATGATCAAGGGGGCCAAGAAGTATCTCATATAGAGCATCTGAAGAGATACGTCCCCGAAGATGATGCTGAACCAAACGATGAGGAGCAACCTACGAGATCTCAACCGTCGAGGGATCAACAGGTGAAGTGCGACCCACCTGTAGCGAGCGAAGCCTCCCCTGCGAGGGAGTATAATGCGAGCGAGTCACCTAGCGAAGGGACTCGGTGTAAACCGCGTAAGACGTCGCGTACGTCCTTAGATAGGGCCCCCGCTACCAAACGACCACGTGGTCGTCCCCGGAAAGCAAATGCGACCGTGCGACGCCGATCCCCAGTAACGCGGCAATTAGATGCGCAGCCAGAAACTGTTCCCCTTAGACGAGGACGAGGGCGTCCTCGTGGATCGAAATCCGAATAAAGAACAGTGTCGTTTGAAACGATGGGCCATAACCTGAGATCGTAATTTTTGTTGCAGATGATCATCGAGGTTGAGCAGGAGGCCCTGGAGTTCCTCCTCGCCAGGATGATAGACACCCTGGCCAGCCACGGCGAGATGCAGACGGCGGAAGTCCTGTCTGCTGTAGTTGCTGCCGTAGATCATCGGCAGCAACAGCTCCAGGAGGAGCATCGCCGTGGCCAGGAGGATATCGCCGCCGTCGTCCTAGAAGAGGTTCTGGAGGACGGTCAGGGCCAGGACACGGCCTATGTAGCGACCCCTGCGGACCGCTTAAGACAAGCGAAAGGGACGATACCCATGCCCTCTCCGTCGAAGCCAGCACCCGCGACTGAAGAGCGGATGGAGAAGGAGGGCAATTCGGTATCGGATCGTCCGCAGGAGAAGACTGAACCGGAACCGGCCAACACCAGACCCCAGCTCCGTCGTCCTCACTCCAACGGGTCCCAACCCGCAACCTCTGCGGTGACAGAGGAGCGACCCAAGACGCAGGAAGAGGAGTGGCAGGAGACGGAGGCTGCCCTCAGGCACATGAAAGCCCTGAGGGTTCAGCTACGGGCAGCCGAACAAGAGGCCTTGGCGAAGTTCGATGCGTTTGCCGAGGCTCATCCGACGGCTCCCATCACCAAGGGTGTCTGGGCTGAGCGAGTTCAGGACCTCAAAAGGGAGCGAGAGGTCCTGGCAACATTCCGTGCTCAGCAGCGCGAGGCCAAAGAAAAGGCGGCGGCGGAAGAGAGGAAGCGCGAGGAAGAGCGCCAGCAGCGGCTGAGGGCTGAGGCAGCCTATAGGCAGGCTGCTGAAGAGCACCGGCGTCTCCAGCAGAAAGCGGATGACGCTAAAAGAAGAGCCGCTGAGCTGGAGGCGCGGCTGCAGTCTCAGCCCTCCCCGAGCGGAACGAGCGGCTACAAGGAATCGAAGTGTCCGCTCTGCCGCTGCAAAGGGGTCGTTGACCCAAAGAAATGCCCTCGCTTTAAGGCGCACGCCGAAATCAAGGCGGGGCGCAGGAGGCAGGGCTGAGAGCCATCAGGAGGCAACGGCCCAATCCTCCAAATGTATATGGATACTATTTGTTTTTTATTAAAGTTTTATAATAAAAAAACATAAGGTGTACCTCCTGATTATTTATCCTCTTTCCTGTTCCTCGCGGTACAGAGTCCACATACAGAGTATGCGGAATTTGGAAGGGGGGTATAACGGTAAGCGAGTTACCGATCAGGTGAGTAACTGAAAAGAGTATCGACAGCGCGGCGCGCGCAGGGAACGCGCGCGAGAATCGTGCGCAGTAGAGTATCGGTAGAGAGTTCGCGCGCGATCGGCAACAACAACGTGTTGGTGTCCGAGATATACTGTTTTTTTACGGGATAAACGAGCGAAAGGACTGTTGTGCGTTGTGTGTGGGTGTGAGAAGCTTCTCCCCACTAACCTCCACGTCGACGAGTGCAGCAGCACCTCTCACAGGCAGTGAGAAAAGAGGTACGGTGTGTCCAACCTTCTCAACCGTTGGAGAGATACACGAGTACGAGCTCTCTCTCAGTAGCACAGCCTTTTCCCGCCGAGGCGCGATATATAGACAAGCGGTAAGTGGTGCACCACATTTAGACCCGCGTGTCTATCTAAATTTCGTGTCCCGATTTACCTGGTACGGTCCAGGTGAGGAAGCGTTCCTCCTTTCCCCCCTCTCGTGACAATACCCGCACGGATAGAAAGGTCGGTGGTTCGCGGGAACCACTTCACGAGAGAAGGCGCGCGTGACGTAGTAAGCTTCTACGTAAAAGCTCTCTACGTCAGTGATTCATACGTCACACGGTGTGACGTATGCCATCAGGTTAAGCAGCCGATCATATCCGGATCTGTTGCTCGTAATCGACTGATAAATAGATTTTTAACTGATTCTTTTCGCGCTGACCTCGGGGGTAGTCATCGGTACGACTCCCCGTAAATTGTTAAAGTTCATTTATTGTTTATTTATTAATATTTATTTGTTAATTTAATAAATTGACTCGGCGAGACAATCTTTCTCGCCGATTAACAATAATATCACTTGTTGATAATATTTTACCGGTTAACGTCCTATCCTACGAATACCGCCCTCTCCGGTGTTTATCCTAGTTGGCAATTTTGGGCATAGGGCCCAACACACGGTATATAAGTCAAACGGAGTGTTTGACGTTGTTAACGGCATTGCACGGGAATCAAAGGGATTCCCGGCCGCATCGTGGGACTGCACACTTAAGGTTGGTAAGTTGGGACAGATTGGGCCTAACCGTGGGCCTTACATATCCCCAGTACCCACCCCGTTAGAATATATATATATATATATACTAGGGGGGCTTCGCGCGCCAACCCCCTATTTTTAATTTCGAAAAAGGTTTTTCGTAATTAATTTATTTAAAATAATGTTTTAAATTGTATTATTTTTTCACTACCATGGACACCTTAAAAATTAAACAGATTCACACAACACCTTGGAGGTATTGCTATAGTTATTATAATTTATAAATAAAAGTTTACCAAAATTTAGTGTAATGAAATCAGAATAAAAATAATAAAAAAAAATAAAGACATATTAAATGTTAACTGTAAATTTTAAACTATATGAATTATTATAAAGTTTAAATTTATATTTTAATAATTATAAATGTTAATGAAAAATTAACTTACCAAAAATAGTAAAGTACATATACTTACTAAATTGTAGTATTTTAGTTAACAACTTATTAAAATTTTGGATTATTTTAAACCGTTATAAATAGAAATTCACCTTCTGAAATTAATTTATTTAATGACGAACGATCATCGCCAAAAGTTCCATGTCATTAATATTTTGTACTTTAATAGTAATAAAACTTTCTTCTTAATTAAATTAATTTTTGTATTAGCTTTAAAGAATTATTTATAAAATTATAGCGCTATATAAATAAAAATCTGTTTCTTCCATTTCTCCCGTGATTCGTAATTTGCACTCTCTTTCAAAATTTGCGTTTTAATCCATAATTATATCCAATTTATTTTTACTATGCAGAGCCCATAAATATTTATTTTGATTATTATAAACAAATTCATTTCTTAAATATTCTTCTATTTCTAATAAATACATACTTGTTTATTTAAAATATTGTGTTATATAAATATAAATTATCTACACACTTATATATCCATACAACTTTGAAATATTAAATTAAAAAATATTTAAATTAAATGCTCCTAAATTAATAGTTTTTGAAAATCTATTCAAATGTAATTCGTATTTTATATTGCCACTGTTAAAATTTGAATTTTCTTTTGCCTATACTGTTTATAATAGAATTATCTTAAAAATGCAAGAATTAATATATTTAATTTTTAACCCATTGTATATATCATATGGATATTTGGAAAAGTGTATGTTATACTTGATTAATATTTATTTCATCTTCAAACAATTTTGTATTTGTATTTAAAGCATTACATTGAATTTTAGATCCGTTATTATTATTGAGTATACGTTTAAAAATTTTATGAGTTTTATCAAGAATGAGTAAACAAATACACATTCTTTCAAGTTATGTTCACAACTTTTTTTTTGCGCACGGAAAAAATACATATATTATGTATTCTTGAAAAAACAATTTTAAAATATATATATATATATATATATATATTATATAAATATTCCGCCGCACGCACACACACCCACATACATACATATATATATATATACATATATATGGGCTATTTCACGTCAAGTGGTACGATGAAAATTTTAAATCACTCCAAAATTTGAGAACAGGCTGGAAACCTCTTCCAGAACATACAAAAAAAATTTAAGTGTTAAAAATAATTTGCTTAAGAGTTATTCGACCATGAAAAGTGGAAATTTTTCAATTTTATAGAAAAACTTCTATTTTTAAAGCCATTTATCTCAAAATATGTTGATTTTTTTGAAAAAACATTACAAACAACTTTTGTTTAAATTAATCTTTAGAACTTATCTACCCTGGTTACATTTCTTAATTTTGAAATCTCGAAGAGATAGAACACCCGGACATATTAAATATCAAAAAAAGGCTACCACACCATAATCGATTTTAATCTAACACCTCTCAAAAGTTCACATTTTTCGCGAGCTTTCGAATGGCTTGGGTTAGCTTATTGGCCAAGACCGCTGTTGTAAG
Source organism: Theocolax elegans (assembly GCA_026168455.1). Classification (NCBI taxonomy): domain Eukaryota; kingdom Metazoa; phylum Arthropoda; class Insecta; order Hymenoptera; family Cerocephalidae; genus Theocolax; species Theocolax elegans. The sequence goes on along the minus strand of CM047427.1, from coordinate 32,208,932 downwards.
TTATGCCTCATAAACCTCATAAAATCACTAATTTTCACGTATTTTAGGACATAACTTACACCAAAGGTGTAATATATATATATAATATATATGGGGTATTCCACGTGAAGTGGTCCGATCAAAATTTTAAAATGCACCAAATTTTGAGTACACTTTGCCAATTTTTTTGCAGAATACAGAAAAAAATTTTTAGGTACTGGAATTTATTAGCTCAAAAGTTATTATAACCTCAAAAAGTGAACTTTATCCAGTTTTTTTCAACACCAGCTGGGTTTATCGCTATTTAACTCAAAATCTATCAACTTTTACTATACAAACATTCGTTGCTAATTATGTGTAGAATTTATCCTTCTGGGTTAGAATTTCTAATCTTAAGGTCAATGTTACATAAACTACATGTCAATATTCAACTTAAAAAAGTGTAAGTTCGCCGCAATTGATTTTTTTATCCAAAAGTCTAAAAGAAAGCTTGGAGCAATACCTTTCAAATAGTCTGTAGCTTTTTATGGCCTTCAATTCTGTAAAAAGTTATGATAATTTAAAGAAAAACAAAAAATTCACAAAAATTAACATGCTATTTCCCATTTAAATTTTTAAAAAAATTTGGTGTTTGTGTGTTCAAAAAATGTGATCTTTTGAGCGGTGTTAGATAAAAATCGATTGTGGCGTGGTCGCCTTTTTTTGATATTCAATATTTCCGGGCGTTCCATCTCTTCGAGATTTTAAAATTAGGAATTGTAACCCAAGTAGATAAGTTCTAAAGATTATTTTGAACAAAAGTTGTTTATAATGTATTTTTAAAAAAATCAATAGATTTTGAGATAAATAGCTTTGAAAATAATAATTTCTCTAAAAAATTGAAAAATTTCCATTTTTCATGGTGGAATAACTCTTAGGCAAATTATTTTTAACACCTCAAATTTTTTTTCTATCTTCTGGAAGATATTTCCAGTCTGTTCACAAAATTTGGAGTGATTTCAAATTTTCATCGTACCACTGATGTGAAATAGCCCATATATATGGTAATGAACAATTAACTTACCAAAAATAGTAAAGTGCATATACTTAATTGTAGTATTTAGTAAAAACCTATTAAAATTTTAGATTATTTGAAACGGATTTAATAGAACTTTACCTCCTAAAATTAATTTATTTAAGTCATCGCCAAGAGTTCTATATGTCATTAATATTTTGTACTTTAAGAGTAATAAAACTTTCTTCTTAATTAAATTAATTTTTGTATTAGCTTTAAAGAATTATTTATAACATTTTAGCGGTATATAAATAAAAACCTGTTTCTTCCATTTCTCCCATAATTCGTAATTTGCACCCTCTTTCAAAATTTGCGTTTTAATCCATAATTATATCCAATTTATTTTTCCCTTTAGTTACAGAGCCCATATATTTATTTTAATTATTATAAACAAAGTCATTCCTTAAATAACCTTTTGTTTCTAATAAATACATACTTGTTTATATAAAATATTGTTTTATATAAATATACGTAATCTACTTACTTATATATCCATACAATTTTTAAATTTTGATTTGAATAATATTTAAATTAAATACTACTAAAATAATAATTTTCGAAAAATTTTTGAAATGTAATTCGTATTTATATTGCCTCTGTTAAAATTTGAATTTTCTTTTGCCATTACTGTTTATAATAGAATTATCTTAAAAATGCAATAATTAATATATTAATTTTTAATTTATTGTATATTTCACATATAGCTATTTGAAAAAGTGTATGTTATACTTGATTAATATTTATTTTATCTTCGTAAAATTGTGCATATTTTTAAAAACATTACATTAAATTTTAGGTCCGTTTTTATTTTATGAGTTTTATCAGGAATAAGTTAACTAATACACATTCTTTCAAGTTATATTCGCAACTTTTTTTTGCGCACGGAAAAAGTAAAATATTATCTATTCTTGAAAAAACAAATAACACGTACACACACATACGCACACACATACACACACACACATATATATATATGACATATATATATAACATATATATATAACATATATATATGACATATATATATATAACATATATATATGACATATATATAACATATATATATAACATATATATATAACATATATATGACATATATATATAAAACATATATATATATATGTTGAATTCTGAATTCTTAGACACGGCGGCGGCGGCGGCGGCGGCGGCGGCGAAATATTTATATATTATAGAGATATATATATATATATATATGTATGTATGCATAGATAGGGTGGACCATATTTTTATTGTTGATTTGCTTTATGTTTTTAAAAATAAACTATCCCTCAGGTTATTGACTAAGACGGGGCCGTACTTACTTCTCAATTTTTCAACCCAAAACGAGTTATAGACGACTGTCTACATAAGTCTCAAATACTCACATAAGCCTCATAAATAATAAACACTTTTGTTATTACTTGCTTTTTTCGCGATTTTAAGACGCCTGCCTTCATAGGCCCGCTGGTAATTATTTAATTATTTTTGCTGAAATTTAATGTGTAAACCAATAAACTAATGATGGTACAATTAAGAACAAATGAAAAAGAATATTTAATACGTCTGTTAATTGTTAAACAGCTGTTGTGCACGCTGCTTTCAACGTTTCCACCTGTAACCTGACAATAACTTTTTTTTTCTCAAAATCTCAGGTGGTACAATTAATTTTTCTGTAAAGTTTATTAAATATAAATAAAAATACATCGTTAACTATTTTTTTCAGAGTCATTATACCAACTTTCACGTTTTTTTGAATTTTAAATCGCCCGCCTTTTCGTACGCCACAACTACGCATGCGCGATGCCCATGCTTGCCCCTGATTATTATTTAATTATCTCTGCTCAAATTTAATGTGTAAACCAACAAACTAATGATGGTACAATTAAGAACAAATAAAAAAGAATATTTTATTTATCTTTTTATTGTTAAACAGCAGTTGTACACGCTGCTTCTAACGTTTCCACCTGTAACCTGTCAATAACTTTTTTTTTCTCAAAATCTCAGGTGGTACAATTAATTTTTCTGTAAAATTTATTAAATATAAATATAAATACATTTTTAACTATTTTTTTCAGAGTCATTATACCAACTTTCACGTTTCTTTGAATTTTAAATCACCCGCCTTTTCGTACGCCACAACTGCGCATGCGCGATGCCCATGCTTGCCCCCTGGTTATTATTTAATTATCTCTGCTGAAATTTAATGTGTAAACCAACAAACTAATGATGGTACAATTAAGAACAAATAAAAAAGAATATTTAATTTGTCTTTTTATTGTTAAACAGCTGTTGCACACGCTGCTTCCAACGTTTCCACCTGTAACCTGACAATAACTTTTTTTTTCTCAAAACCTCAGGTGGTACAATTAAATTTTCTGTAAAGTCAATGAAAGATAAATGAATATACATCATTGACTATTTTTTATAAGATCTTTCGAGCATTTTTTGATCTATTCATGACTTTTAAATAACGCGCCATAAGAAAGCCCCTACGCATGCGTTTCTCGTATTTCCGGTGACCGCGCATGCGCGGTGACTGGAAATATATTTGCACTATGTCAGTACAATTTTTTTGATTTTTTATTTATTGTATTATATTATTTCGCAAAAGTAACGGTGGTACAATTAAGTATAAAAAAGGTACAATTTTTCTGCACCTTTCCTTTAACGTTAAAACCACTTTAAAAGGAGCTATTGGCGGATTAATATTCTAGTACTTTAGGATTTTTTGTCTAAAAAACTACGGGGGTACAATTGAAAATTTTTTTTTTGTTGAAAAGTACAATTAAAAATACGTCGATTAGCATTTTTTTTTTATTATATTTCGAAGGGTCGTCGGGCTGGGGTAGGGTCGGTATGGGACTAGTAGTCCGTTCGCCTGTGCACCGAGGTTGTGGTGAAACACACGGTAAAATACAGCACGGCGAACGCAATCATCATTGTGCTGACAATCTAACTTTAAAAACGTGTGACACCGCCGTGACGCATAATCGTGCTCGGTATGTGATGTTATCTGGGTTACTAGAGGAATTATATGAAATTATTAGAGTATTATACGCGTGCGTATAGCTGTATGATATGTAAAATACTACATATAATCTGTTTATGTGTGACTATGCTCGAATTATATTTATAATTTTTTTAAAGTTTAAAGCTATGTTTTAAATAACTTAATGTAATATTTATTGCGATTTGCACATATAGTAATGTAATTTTATATTATAAATAATAGTATGTAGAGGAACCTTATTCATTCGTATAGTACACGGAACAGTCAGTATTTTCCGTTCACTTGTGACTGACAAACTTTTAGCTAGTATGATTTTATATATGCACAAGGTACAATATGGGTGCATGATATACTTTTAAAATATTTTTTAAGATCATAACATAATTTACCTTTAATGTTATACTTTCTGTGGTTAGTTATTTCGATATGGTTTATCACTAATCTGTTTATAGATTGAAACTATACGTAAGAATAAAAACTTACAACATCTTTAATGTTAATTTGACTGATAATTACTTTTAATTTTAACATTCTTTTGCAGCGATGTTCGAGATACATACCTATCCTCTAATGTGAAATTAATGTTGAAAACTACATAAAGTAATTCAACGTTTCTCAGTTTCGTATTTATTTCATCTATCAATCAGTGGATTTACATTAAAGATTTTTGCAGTAACAGATAAATAAAGGTAGCATTGATTGTTTAGTATATCAAGATTTTGCCATTTTATTATTTATAACTGTGTCTGTTGTTTATGTGTGTATGTGTGAGTGTGTGTGTGTGTGTGTATGCTTGAGCGTTAGAGCATGTGTGCGTACGGGTGTGTGAATGAGAGAGAATATGCATTGTAATGTGTATGCGTACATACATGTGAATGTGTATGCATATTTTTATATGGCCCTCTGGATTACATGTGGGTGTTAAGTTGTGTAAATATATCTATATGTACACGCATACACACATAAACGTATTTTTACGTTAATATTAATGTGCACGCGTTCGTGTGTGTATGCGTGTATCAATTTGCTTTGATTTGATGTGTATATATACACGTGTGTACTTATAACAGTATTGTTTGCATACATAAGTAATATAGTTTGTGCATTGAGGTTAGTTTTTTCTCAATAATATTTTATTTTTTAATTTAATAATATTAGAGTAAATTAATTAAAAACAGTCATTTTCTACGTACATTATTAATAAGTAATGATTATGTATTAAGTAATGTTTCTACATGTAAATTTATGTGTATATTGGTGAGCTGTGTGTCTGTGTAACAAAATAACATGATACAAGAGCTATATGAAATATTTAGAGAATAGAAAAACAATGTTTACATCAATTTAGAAGTTTGGCCATTACAGCCTCATTCATTTTGGTAGGTATGTCAGTCGATTTGAATAAAGCCCATTATATTTTTAATCTTTGTAGTGCATTAATTATATTATTTCACTATTATTATTTAAAACATTTTCAATTAATTTATACATAATTTTGGAAGTCTAAAGTACAAATGAAATTCAAGTTAAATTTTTAATATAAAATTATATTTTGCAATACTTCTGAATGTTAATCTTTTTTAAATCTTATTATAAAAGAATTATTTTATTAAAGATACAATTACTTGACACACTTATTTTATTTTACCTTTGAATAAAATAAATCAAATGGTTTACATAAATTATTTATTTTTAAACTTTTTTGTTTGATCTCAGTTTATGTATTTTAATTTTATATAATACAATAATATACATATTAATTGTTTATTATACTAAATTTTATGGCATAAAATATATTTAATTAATACCATTATTTTTATTTATATTTTGATTTAAATTAAATTTGTATTTCACCTAAAATTAATTCAATGGGTAATTAAAGGTACATTTTTTGCTATATTCCTATTTCATTTCTATGGTTTTCAATATAATTAACAAAAAATACAAGATTGATAAAATTTTGTTTAATAAAGTAAATAATGCCTATTATTAGATTATTATTTAGTTTATAAATATGTCTTTGTATTTAAATTTAATAAAAAAATTAAATATTTATACTTGAAATAAATATACACAATTGTAGTGATAAAGAAATAATTATACTTTATCCATCTGTTCCTTGGTTTTAAAATTATTAGATATTAAAACTTGCTTTCAAAAATAAAATTAATAATTTTTATTATAAAGATCTATTAAAATATAATTTTATTACATAGTTAAAAAATCTTTATATATTAATTTATGTTATATTTAAAATACATAGACCTGTAATGGCTCAGTTGATACAGAGGTGGACTTAAACCTGAGAGTCCCAGGTTTGATTCTGAGTCTCTGTTGATTGATAAGAGCGCCACTGAGGAATGTATTTTCAACAATTGCTTTCTTCTCAAATATATCATATGACCAACATCAGTGACTAGCACCAAGTTGGGAGTGTGCTTTATAACCTGTACCAATAAATTTTATAATATTTTACATTTTAAATTCTATATATGTAATGTAAAATATGAAAAAATGTTTATTCAATTTTATAAACATAGTTTGTCTTTTATCAAATATACCAAAATCCCTTTAGACAATTCTATATATTGATTAGAGATATTTAAAATAAATAAAATTGTATTTTGATTATATGGGTTTTTCCTATTTAAAAAAAAATTTATTGAGGATTTATTAATACAATATTTTAATTCTATATATTGTTATATGTTTAAAATCTTGTAAAAGAGAACTTCAAAATGGTTTAGAAGATTTTGGTGTTTGAATTTTACTAATATAATAAAAAAGAATTTAGTTAAAATGTACATGTATAGTATTATAAAATGATTATAAAATGATGACTATTCTTTTTAATTTGTATTCACTATTAATTCTGTTCATAAATTCTTTTCTTTATATATCTTAATTTCACTGATATAATAATTATTATAATTTAAACAATCAATTCTATAAAATATTCCATAATTATTACTTTTAAAAAAATATGTTAAAACCTAATTTATTTAATTCTTTATTTAATCTTTTTGATATTGATTTGATAATCCTTTTATGTACGGAATTATAAAATACATTGATCTACCTTGTAACGGGCCTAATATCAACTCGAAACACAAAAATACATTTATTTTTTGCCTAACCCGAAATAAATGTATTAGGTGGAAGAATCTGGGGTAGCTAAAGAATTAAACAAATAATTCTTTCTCATCCCAGTTTAACCTCCAAGTTTAATAAATTTGATAAATTAGGATAATGAATTAACTATTATAAAGTTTTGGGAAAACATGGAATTAATCAAATAATTCCAGATTATCCAATTTTACTTTATATTATGGGTTTTAGGAATGTGAGATAACTTGGGAAGAATTGAAATTAATCCAATAATTCCATATCATCCAAGTTATTTATTTGGTTATGGAAAGTGGAAGAACTTTGGGAAGACATTGAATCAAACAAATGATTTTATATCATCCAAAGTTAGCTTCCTTTTAGGACATGGTTATATGGTATTTGGTCGGGTAAAATGAGCAAATCGCTAGAGACATTTAAATTATAAAATATATTATAACAGACAAACGCGGTCCGACCTGTTAGGTCGCCTGCGAACTCTAGGCGAATGCTGCCTACAGCAGCGATACATCTCATTATATACGATTAGTGAGGTAGAAGGGATTGACTTCCCACTTTTTCCACTTTTCCACCTGGATCCTTGTAACTTGGTTCCCCTTTCTCCTTCCTTCTCATATATACGTAGGTGATCATATGTTTGTGTTTTTCTTGAGGTCGTCTACCTTAGTCTGTATATTTCTGCTTTGGTTCTTTAGCTAAATTTATTAAAATGTCTTTTCTTATATTCTATTTTACATTTATTAAATTATTACAATTATAATAATATTATTTATAACAATCCTTTATACTCTCTTGCCTTTGCTTAATAGAATTTATTTACTCTGAATTAATTATGTCATTGTCTCCTTTTACTTAATAGTTTTAGTATTACTACAATAGTTTAAAGAATTGACACATAAACTCTTCAATTAAAACAAGAAAAAAGCTTATATTACCATCCAAATATCACAAAAATGTCAGTACAAAAACAATTATATAATTGCAATCAATGCTTTTAATTCTTTACCAAATCTTGACTTTACCAAATGAATTCTTTACCAAAAAAAAATCAAACATAATAAAAATAAAGGATTGGATGACAAAAATCGCTAATGTTAACGTAGATTTGAATATAGATTGTAAACAAGTCAATATATGCCTATTAACTACTCTTGTGCAAGAAAAAATATTAGAGATGTCAAAAACACAAACAAGAATAAAAAAGATTTCTTGAAAACAGGTATATTTTCCATAAGTGAACGTACGAATTGTGCGAACTACACAAATGAGAAAAAAGAAGACTTAGAAAAAATACGAGAATATAGTACTTGATATAAGAATCAACATATACGCAAATGTTAAATGTAAATATCCGTATAACGAGCTTTAACTAATCTAAAATGATCACTCTATACTCAAAAATCGAAGTAAATATAGATAGACTAATCGAAGAAATTAAATGTGTGTGTGTATATATATATACATATGCGTGTGTGTGTGTGTGTGTGTGCGTGTGTATGTAAATATAAGCCAATAGAAACGGTTTTTGATAAGATTGATGAAAGGGCTGAAATAAACAACTGAAGAGCTAGAACACGGCAAGCAGAGAATGCACCAGGACAAAAGATACAACAAATAAACAATCATAGAATGGCCTATGGAGACAGTTTAGTTTTTTATAACAGGAGGCTGTTTTAAAAATAGTTTTTTATGTTAATGTGTACACGTATGTTTAAATATTATCACCACACATGCAAAGTCAAAATGAAAGAAATAATATTATAATTTAATATAAAACAGGAAATACCATCGCTTGCATCAAAATAAGCATTGTTTTTGTGGTTAGAGTTATTTCTCTTTCTTTCTCTCTCTCTCGCCCCCTTCTCTCGTCAAGACGTTCAAAGCTAGACATCTATATAACGTGAGCGAATATGAATTCTTTCTCTTCCAATACTAAATTGCATTCTCAACTGTCTGTCTCATTCTTTAAACTCTTCATCGCTTTGTCCTCTTTTTTCTGTATTAGACTATATATACAAAAGCGAAAGCGACAAAAGTTCTTAAAAGGAAATCGGCATGTCATTTCTTTTCACGGCTTTTTCTTTAATATGCATTGTGACAAGGTGGATTTAATCCACTTGTCAAAGATGCCAGCATTACCGACATCGCGAAGTGGCGCGTTATCGGTAGCAAATAAGAGCAATAAGCAGGCTCTACGACCAGTGCGGGCGTAGCGCAGTAGTTAGCGCGAACGCCTTCGGATCCGAAGGGGCTCGGGTTCAAGACCCGACGCCCGCTTCATTTTTTAATTTCCGCATGAGCAGAGCCTCATGTTATAGCATTAATGAATACAAATGGGATTTGTTATATAATAAAGATAAATAATTAAGGATCACTTTTGGGGTAGGCAGAATAATAAACATTAATTTTTAATTTTATGATTTAGCCAAGAAAAAATACGCATAGCGAGTTAGCTGAATATAAGGCTAGCAGCACATACCATACTTGCGTCGGGAGCGCGAGCGCGCCCCTTGATTATAGGCCTTTAAATTATCTACAAAGTTAGCCCTGCTACGTTCAATTTTGTTTATTAGTTTTTTTACAATAAAAGAAGCTATCAATATCAGCCATTTTTTCAATTTTATATAAATTAATAATTATTACTTCTAAATACTTTTATTATAGCAATTATTAAAGGTCTTCATTGGCTTAAAAACTGGTATAAATATTATCCCCTAATATTCAGAAGTTTTTAAGCAATTCTACACAGTAGGCTTGAACCAGAGGTGGGTTGCATTAAAATGACAAAGAAAACTGGAAGAGGCATTTGATTCCTTATTACTTTTGATGAAAAAACCGTTCGAATTGAAATCCTAGCTGATCCTGTTTTGAAAATATGCATACTTTTCACTTTTTACGTAGTTTATCTCTTCATAAGATATAGTATAGATATAATATATAGGTATTATTTCCACACCATCTATGAGATAAATATCAAGGCGCGTTTTTTTAAAAGTGGTCTCCTCTTTAGGCCTAATCCACTGTACATACACGCATATAACTAAATTATCTCATTTATAGTAATAAATTTTTATAAGTGGTGGGAAGAAAACGTAACCACTGCTTTAAATAAACGCTCTACGAAAGATGGATCATTAATAGCGTTTATTTTAAATCTTTCCCAATACATTGAGAATTCTCGGTTAACAGATTCCCCCGCTTGCTTAGACCATACGCCCAAGCCATCATTGCTCAAGTACAGAAGGCTATCCTTCAAATGATCTAAAAGAACATGGATTTTTAATGTCTTTGATACTCCCGTACTATCAAAAGCTGTGCGTAATTCTCTTAAATTTTTATCCAGTTCGCTCGTATCAGCCTTTTTTGTAGAAAAGCAAGTTTCTACAATCTTATTCATTGCCTTAAACGTGGCGATGAAAGGCTGCAATCGAAAAGGTCTACCTTCTTTATAAATTTCAGGGTCGTTTAATCCATCATTCTGCCTGCATTACCCTCGAAAATTTCACCATCGTAGTTTTTAGCACCTAGTTTTAATTTTTTCGGCCAAAGCAGAGCATTTTCACGACTTACAGCCAAAAGTACACCGTTCCAAAACAAGTGATTCACCAATCCTTGCAATAAATGCAATTCCGGAAGAGGGCACTTCTCAAGAACCAACATATTGGCGTCTTCTTCATCTCCTTCTGCTACCAAAAGAGGGTAATTAACCATGCTGTGAAATTCCCTTGCTAGTTTTTTTTTCTCTACGCTTTTGAATTTTAAATAGTCTTGTGTCAAATCATTGAATGTTTTAAAAATAATAACATCATTACTCGAATCACTGTTGAATTATTCGCTATTTAATTGCTTCGAATTGCGTGGTTATAGTTCACTTAAAGTAATGCAGCAATATGAACAAGGATACGTGGCTGATGCAGTTTGTTGTCCAATAGCAATTAATAAAAGCTTAAAATCTGCGATGAATTTATAAGGTATCTGATTCACCTGCGTTAACTCAAATAAAATTTTTAAGTTTTCATACGTCTCTTTTATCTTCGGCACAATTGCCAGTAAAATTAATCGATACACGCTATTATAATTGTGTTTTTTTGCTTCGCTTCCACCCTCCGAGTACGAAGCTCTTTTGTTGTTTTGATTTTGATTATCTTCATCTGTTATAACTGATAATGAAAGTTTAAAGAAACCTCTCCGACATCTACCATCAATTTTACTTTAATATCAGCATTAGTCAGATCAATATTGCGTTTGTCATAGAGCAATTCTAAAAATTCTGTGGTATTTGCATAGACGATAGGTCTCTTTACAATTCCTTCTTTAGAGGTTTTAAATTCACGATAATCTTTTTTGTAAACATTTTCCATTACGTTCGATTTCTCAAGCATATGTTGAGTGTAATTTTTAGGAATGGCCTTTCTTCCAGCAAAAACTCGGATCAAATTAGTCATTTTCTTCATATGATTTCTTGTCAGCCCTGAAGTCGATTGAAACATGTCTAAGCCCTCAGCTGTAAAAACTACATTTTTCTGAACTTTCTTATTAATAGTGACTTTTAATTTAGCGCCTGATGTGTTTAGTAAAATAGTATCGTTCAAATTATCATCACTTTTTCTTTTTTTCAAAATGGTTGAAACAAGCTGGTTTTGTTGTTTCTCAGGTAATTTTTCAACCAATTCTAAAACATCATCACGAGCACCGGAAGAAGAAAGGCCTCGACAAGTATGTCTGATTCCCTTACCTATTACACAAGTAGCACAAACCTTTACTCTATTCTCCTCATGATCACACGTGTGGTCCAAATGTGATAGATTATTCATTTTCAATAGTTTACTTTTATTTGCAGCAATTAAAGTAAATATCAATGAATTCAAGAACAATTTGAATAATTTGAATTTTTCAAAATATTTTTCTCATATTTGTAGCTACACTGATGATTTTTAACTGTGGGGAGTCAGAAATTGGGCATACGCCATCTAGTGACCGTTAACGTAATTAAAGATTCAAAAAGGTTAATCAGCATAAGTTAATTATTATCAAATGTGGACATAGTATAATATATGTGATACGTATAAACATGTACGGTGCGTGAGTGTGTGTGTGTGTGATTTTGGGTATGCACGAGTGCGTATGCGTATGCAAGTGCGACAAAGTAATTTTCTTACAAAAATTCGAAGTAAACTTCGTAAAAAGTGAAAAGTATGCATATTTTCGAAACAGGATCAGCTAGGATTTCAATTCGAATGGTTTTTTCATCAAAAAGTAATAAGGAATCAAATGCCACTTCCAGTTTTCTTTGTCATTTTAACGCAACCCATCTCTGGCTCAAGCCCAGTGTGTCTATTTACCAAGTAAAAAGACGTTTCCGGGAAATTCAATTTTTGTACCGTACAGGCATTTAACATACTTCTACTTTAGCTTATTGTACTCTTGAAGAGTTGTACTACAACGTACTATAAAAGAAAAGTTTATTGTTTAATCGCAATTTGTTTAAAAAAGACATTGAAGTTTAAGGTATCTTAACAATTAAAAATACTATGAAAAACTTTTTTTATATCGAATCGAAATATTGACTATTGAATTACTAGGATTTTTCTGCAAATTTTAAGCTGTTACTGATTATTATACGATGCTCTGGAGCTGAGATAAATTTTTTTTCCAAACAATAATTGTGACTTTGTTTATTTATATTAAGAGCTGGAATTTATAGATACTATAAATCAAGCGTTAAACTATTGAAATTGACAAAAATAGCAATAAACTACAGTATTTCAATTAAGTTATTAATAAAAGCAATAGTGCGTTCTTTTTTACAACCGACACATAAAGTAAAATGTGGGGAGCGCATGCACAGTACGCGTTTTGGACACGCGACAGAAGTTGATCTTTTTACTTGATAAATAGAATTGTTTAAAAACTTCTGAATATTTGGGGATAATATTTATACCTGTTTTTAAGCCAATGAAGATCTTTAATAATTGCTATAATAAAAGTATTTAGAAGTAATAATTATTAGTTTATTTAAAATTGAAAAAATGGCTAATATTGATAGCTTCTTTTATTGTATAAAAATTAATAATCAAAATCGAACGTAACAGTGCTTACTTTATAGATAATTGAAAGGCCTATATTTAAGTATTTTTTACTTTTACAATAAGTATAGCGGTTTCGAAGTTATAAGCGAAAAACCTGTTTTTTGTACTTTTTCGAATTATTTAAACAATGTTCCACCACCTGCAGCTGACCGCAAACGTATACCCCAATATTCTGACACTCTCTCCTATAACTTCCAATAATAAAACTGCCTCTTAAAATTTTTTTTCAAAATGACCTTTTTGATTCTAATTTGCCTGGACTAATTGTTTCACCGAATCGTCCGTTTGAGACAAACAAATGAAAACGCAATTCCAACAACTATTTTTAGAATATAATTTTAGAAATGGTATAGGAAACAATATGATTTAACAATAATTGCACGTTTATTTGTAAAATATAGAACACGATTTTCTCAAATTTTACTTTATTTAGTGTAAATTATACTTGGCAGTCTAGTAATTTTATTAATTTTTTTGGTCTGTGATCATATTACTTGAGAGTCTTGTAATTTTTACTAGACTACTTTGTAGTATTTACAAAAAAATTTTCTCCGTGTAGAATTATCTACAAAATTAGGCCTTGGACTTTCAAGGTGTACGAAGTTCTCTGGATTGATGACTATCGCAGGTAGATTTATATCAAAACCGGCATATAATAATCATATGAAAAAGTAAATCCTACCATACCAAATGTTGCCATTATATTTTTTGACTTTGCCGTTGAAGAAGATAAAAGAGAAATTGGTAAGGAAAATAATCTTCATGAAACAGAAGAAATAACAGTATCAGGCGATAGGACGTGCAAGAAACGAGGATTTTTTTCGTTTTTTGGTGTATCGTCTTTGATAGGCTAGTATACGAGCAAAGTTCTCGATTTAGTCGTCAAAAGTTCGTATTGTCATCATTGTGAAACTTGAATAAAAAATTAGATATTGGCGAGTATGAAGATTGGAGCAAAGAGCACATGTTAAAAGGAGAGCGTCTTAAAATCACAGTGGCCCGGCGGGTAATATGGAAGTCGACGCTATTGTCAAAATGTTTCAACGCTTGATGAACCTCTTCAAAGTACAATACCGAAATTATATTGACGATGGTGACTCTACAACCTACACCGAAGTTGTTAGTGCTAAACTTTATGGTGATAACTTCGTGTATCGGTCACGTACAGAAGAAGATAGGAAAACGTCTGCGTGATTTGTTGAAATTAAGTGCCGTTGAAACTGAAACTAAAAAAAGTAAAAAAGTAAAATAAAAAACTATTTCTGGAAACGGTAAATTTACTGCAGCTTTCATAGATAAGTTGATAAAATACTATGGATTTGCTATTCGAAGAAATCGCGACTTTGTATAAAAAATGAAGAAAGCTATATGGGCGACTTTTTTTCACTATTCTTCGACTGACGGAAAGTTTTGTCACGAAAAATGCGACGAATCATGGTTCGCATAGAGAAAAGCTAAAGCTGCAAAACCTTTAGCATCTTTTAAACACAGTTACTCTGTACTTCCAGATGATGTTTTAGTAACCATTAAGCCTTTGCACGAAGATTCGAGTAGGGGCACACTGCTGGAACGTTGCCTCGGTGGTTTTACTCAGAATAAGAATGAGAGTAACAACCAACTAATCTCGAAAATTAGTCTAAAATTAGTTAGTGCTACCTCAACAATTGTCGAAATTTCTACGTATGTAGCAGTATGTATTATTAATGAAGGCAACACTGCTTATCTTATCTTCATGCAAGAAATAGGCATCACTTTAGGGCCAAGCGTTCACGAATGGACGCGCGCAATAGATGATTTACGGATCAACGAAAGAAGGCAGAATTCAGCGTAGACAGGATCAAAAAGATGCCCTAGATGTCTTGAACGTTAGTGACATGTCATGTGGACCTGACATTGATGATTCCATGTATGTATTTTATAAAAAAAACAAATTGTTTTCACGTTATTATTATTTTTTAAGCATTCAAAACTTTAAATCGATTTCGCCAACAATCATTTTCAAAGTCGGTGATCGGCGTTGCAAAAAACTACTCAACCGATTGTTTTAAAAATTTGTACATATATTCTATAGATAAATAAGTTTCAAATGATTTCGAGTTTTTTTTAATTTGTTTTAATTTTACAATAACAAATAGATCGATTTTTTTTTGCAAAAATCGATATTATAACTTTAAAACGATGTTAAAAATGAAATAATTGATTAAATGAAAAAAAACTCAGCATCATTTGAAGGAAAAACTTATTAACTTAAAAAAAATTTTATTTTTTGATTTCAGATGATCTAGTGACAAGGGAGCGCGGTCACTGAAAAATAAATTTAGAGGCATGTACAAAAAACTGCTGTAAATACGTTGGTTATTAATATTTTAGCAACAAAATCTTTTTAAATATTATTTAAATGTTGTATTATAATAAACTAATTTTTTTAATAAATCTATAACAGCAATGTGATATAAAAAATAATTCAAAATAGGCCTTTTTTGACCGAAGAAACTTTACCCCCCCCCCCCCCCCCCCAATTCTCTCTTCGAAATTTAGATGATTCCAAAATAAACTCCAATCGATAAGCTTTAGCTCACTGTCAATTGAGTTATTATCCGCTTCATAATAATCTCATTATATTTCCATTGAATTTATCTCTTACGTGAATATCATTTATACCAAACAAAAAACAACCTTTATGATTAATATTTATTTATAAAGTCTTAGTGCTAATCTCATCTACTCCTCTTGATTTATCTTTCATGCTAGTAATTTTTCCAATTTTATATGAATTTGTTGGTTCAAAAATATTGATTTACCCATCGTAGCTGAAAAAGGTGTTGAAACACTAGTACGTTTTATTTTCTTATCGAACACGTAGCCTATATTAATAAATATTTATTCATTTTATTGTATCTTGAAATTAATTACAAATGTCATGCAAAACAAGTGAATTATGCATTGATTTGTGTTATATGTGACGTTTATCATAAAAGTGATTTTAGTAGGAAAAAAGGTGTAAAATATTTGTCTAAGGTGCTAGTTATTTGTGACGAACATACAGACTTGAACCTAACCTCAAATACTGAGGATCCACTTGCTATTGCATGTGTATTAAAATCCGAATTAGAGAAAAAAACAGATAATATCATCTTTGCTACAATGCTTACAGAAAGATGCAAGCGATGAAAGTTAAAGTATTAAAAAATGAAAATATTCTACTACGGGATTTAAATACGGAACTTAAAGATAAAAGTTTACTATTAACAGTCTTGCTGGAAAAAGAAAAAGAAACAACAAGAAACCAGAAGAAAACATATGCCAACATAGCCAGTTCTTCGCAAAAAATATTATCCTAAAATAAAAATTACCAATAATTGTGAATAAACGGTAAAATAAAAAAGATGATACTAATACAAAAGAGAAAACAATATAAACAAAGGAAGTTAATATAAAAAATGATGAATTGACAGAAAGCTATTCAGCGTAAAATTGTCACTAGTATTCACTATGCAAGCAGAATAGTTGAAAAAACCAGTTATCAAAATAATTGGTATATAAAATATCTTTGATATGAATAAAAAAGCTCTAGAATACGATATCAATATCAGAAATTTCTCCACCTACAAAAAAACGGTAAAATATTGCATATAAATAATAATAAAAAGTGAGAAAATTACTATTATTATGGAAATATCATCCGAATTACATAAGTACATACTAGAAAATAAAGACAGAGTGTTTATGGGTTTTCAAAATTGTAGAGTGTTTGACGTAATTAATGTTAACCCTTGTTTTAACTGTGGTTGTTTTGAACACAACGGAACCAATTGCATAAATGCAACTTTATGATTGGAATACACGGGTGTATATTTCACTTCACAGTACAGTGAATCAAACTTTCTTTGCTAACTATAAATATACTGCAACACTTTTTTTGTTATTTGTAGGGAGATTTAAATAACCAATTCAAAATAAAGATAGATTAAATCTTATACCATTTTATGCAATGTCAAGTTTTATTTAATATTTGGAGATTCGGTAAGTTATTTAACTATCAAAAACGGATTCTATATAACTTACGAACGTTTGTTGTTCAACGTTCAGTATTCCCTCGGTGGCAACCATCTCCTTTACTGCGTCATCCATGTGCAATCAAAAAAGTTGAAAATAAAAAGAGAAATGAAAAATATAAGATCTAATAAAATCAAATCATAAAAAAAATTCATGCATTTATAATAAGCTTTATGATTATAATGAAATTAATTAATGTTGAATAAAAAAAAAATATCTCATGCGGAAAGTCAACGTTGTTGAGAATTGGTCCATTTCCTCCGATGCAGGTTCTTCCGGTTGCATTTTTTAGAAAAGTGTAATATTTTAATTTTATTTATTAAAGAACTTGCATATTTTGGACGTGAGAGGGTGAATTATTGCATGCAAAAATAAAAACAATAGAAGATAAATTTGTTGGCCCTTGGCTCTTTTTCCAATTTATTTAAAGGCATTCAAATTACAATCTGGGTTTTCAGATTTACATACATATATCTATAATAAACGAATTTTTCATTAGACTTATTCATTATTCGCGGGAAAACATTTTTAATGTGATTACGCGATCTCCCGAAATAAGCGTAAGAATGAAACCTCGAAAAGAGAATTAATTTACCGAGTCTGTTAACGGAGTCGCGACGCGGAAACATAACGAACGATCTTTCACGTTCACTATTTAAATAAAAAGAAATTAATGCGCGACGATATCACGGAATTCGCGACGCGGAAGATAAAACTACCCCGGATTCCTGGATGCCGATTTCTAAAACAGGTGTTGCAGAACCTTAAGGTTCACCCAGCCTAGCCTCAGGCATCGGCATCATCCTTACGGATGGGGCGCACTTAAGGGTAAGAGTCGAAACTCTTTTACCTGTTTTTTAAAAAAAAAGAACTTTTCGCAGTCCCATGTAAAACATGGAACCACTCGGGGCCTGTCGCGGCTAGGGCTACCCAGCTCCTAAAAGGAAAGGATTAGGAATAGAGGTTTCTGTCGTGCAACATACTTACTACTGCCAATTTACTCAAGACTTCCTTAGGCTTAAAATCTTCCTTGATTCTTTCAATGATCGGGCGTAACTGATTGAATGAATGAATGAGAGTGTCTCGATACTCCTGCTCCCGAGTAAATTATCTCGCCGTACTAGATGAAAGGCGAGATAATCTGATGCGCGAAGGGTTTATCCTAATTACGCATATATTAGGTACGCGCACCTAGATTTTCAAAGATATTTTATCAATTTGTAACTTTTCATTGATAATTACTATAATAAAAGAAGCAATTTATTGATTCATTAAACGAGGAGTGTTAATCTTGATTTCATCAATCCAATATTAAAATTAAACTGTTTAATTTATTAATATTCTAATAATAATAGAGAAAAGATTAGATAATTAATACTCATACACGTGTTCTCGGTCTCCTCCTTGTGCGGATCTTCGTCGTCGCGCACGAACTTGGCGACCCCGCGTTGCGGTAAGGGGAAACATACATAGGCGTAGAGTGTCGAAATATATGATTTTTCTCATTTCGCGCATTTTATTTATTTATTTATTATTATTATTTTATTTGATGAAAATGGGATTGTTGCAATACTAACCATAAATCAAACAAAAAATTCAAAACAAATCATAAGGCTATGGACAGTGAATTGTGCTAAGCGTTGAAAACTAAAATAAATAAGTTTACTTATTCTTTAGGCTACATTGTTAAGCTTTACATACCAAGATTTATAGACAGCAGAAAACTTTTACAAACGTCAGCAGAAGCCAGGTGTGTTACCAAGATCGACAACAATGTCGTAAGAAAGCAGTTTATTTGAAAATTTGAATAGGAGCAAACAGGGAAATTTGAACTCTCAAACTTTTCAATCTTAGTTATAGATACCAGTTTAAATATTATTGAAAATAGTTATGATAGTATACAAGCTTTTAATGGCAATATTGAAAAATCGATAATCTAATCTATGAACAGAAGAAGTTTGAATTCTAATTTTTCTACATTTAAACTGTTTGTTGAGACCTTGTATATTAAATTATTATTCATTATTGTATATACTGAAACATGGAATTTGGAGAGACACATGATGTTTGGAATGAATGGTTATAATATGTATTATTATAATAGTAGAATAAATAAGTCAGATGGAGTAGTTATACATATAAAGAGTGTTTAAAAAGTCTTGGAACACGTTAATAATTTCTCAGGTTAACTGATTGATGAAGTTGTTCCGGGACTTTTTAGACACCCTGTATACAAAACAGTTATAGCGAAACAACTGAAACTCAAATTTAAGGAAAATTAAGGATCTTGAACACTAATCTAAATTTAAGAATTGGAAGTAAGATAGTGATATCTGCCGTGAAACAGTCATTAAGCAACTCATAATATTGGGCGATTTTAATATTGATATCATAAAAAATAACCCTAAAAGCCAAGAATCTTTAAATAATTTTCATGTAAGAGGGTATATCCCGGAATTTGTAGATATAACGAGATCTTCAGAGAATAATCCCCACGAAGGAACATGTATTGATAACATTTTTATAAAGAGTCTAAATTATAACATCTATAAAATATATCATAACTTCACCAATCATTATCCTTTATTTATTACTGTTAAAAATGAAATATTCAAAAGTAAAAATGTTGTTAATACTAATGGAATTAACTACAAAAATTTGAGTAAATTGACATGAGAGATATACTGGCATGGCGTTTATAGTGTTCGGAATCCTAACGAGGCAGTTGATATGATGATTTCAATGATATCCACCTGTATTGACTCTGCCAAATATAGTACACATCTAATCAGAAATAATAGGAAAGCAAAACCTCGAAAGATTTAGATCACTAATGCCATAATAAAGTCTGTTCATAAAAAAGAAAATTTATGTAACAATTGGCGAAAAGAACCGCATAATATAATCATGAAGACTGACAAGGGAAGTACTTGACCTCCGGGAAATGGATCTTATCCTAACTTTGGTATGTCTTTTGTAATATAAAAATAGGAAGAAAGCCAAGTTAGTACTTACCAATGGCCACTTATACGAAAGTTATTCGGCAAAAATAATTAGTAAGTATGATTTTTTATAAATCCAAAGTTATCGCATTGGTATAAGAAAAATTCTAAGTCTATTACGAATTTTTTTAGATAATCGTTTTTTATTAGCATTTTGATTGTAAAGTGTCGGCAGTCTGCGTAAGTGCGTACGTACGACCTCTTTGTACGTGTAATAATACGTAAAACATACTAATTGTGTTTGAGACTTCTTGGATATTTCGGGAAGTTTTGAGGTATTCCGGGATATAAGCACTAATTACGGGATTTCTTGCATTATTCAGGAATTTAGTAGTTATTCCGGGATATCTGCACTAATTACGAGACTATTTGGATACTTCTTTTTTTGACGTTTTTCGGGATATCTGTGCTAACTACGGGATTTCTTGGATATTTCGAGAATTTTTTAGGTATTCCGGGATATCCGTACTAATACGGGATTTCTTAAGAATATCTGGAATTTTGAGGTATTCTGGGATGTCCGCTTTAATAATGGGATATTTTTGCAAATTTCGGGAATTTCGTGAATTATTAAAGTATTCCGCGATTAGCACTAATTACGGTTTTCTTGGGTATTTCGAGATTTTTTATGGTAATTCGGAATTTTTGCACTAATTACGGAATTTCTTAAGAATTTCTGGAATTTTTAAGTTATTGTTGATTATTTAGAGAAATATTGGTGGTTTAAGATACTGGCACTAATTTCGGGAGTTGTTACGGTATTTCCTGGAAATTTTGGGTATGTTTAAGGTTTTCCACGGTATCTGTACTAATTACGCAATTTTTTGGATATTTTGAAAATTTTTATGGTATACGCACTAAATAAGTGATTTGTGGGAATTTTGAAAATTTTCTAAGTTTATTGGAGTCTCTGTACTAATTACGGGATTTCGCATTTTGAGAATATTTAGGATTGTTCGGAATATTGGTGCTAATTACAGGATTTTTTGGGAATTTCGGCAATTTTTATACTATTTCGGGTATCTGCACTAACTACGCCAGTTTTCTTTGAATTTCGGGAGTTTTTAAGGCATGTCGAATTATTTGCATTAATTACGAGTTTTTTTTCTGATTTTCTCGAATATTTAAGGTATTTCGGGATTGGTAAGATACTATGGGTATTTATACTAATTACGGAATTTCTTGGGAATTTCGGTAATTTTAAGTTTTTTTGGGATAACTGCAGTAATCACAGGGTTTCTTGGATATTTCGAAAGTTTTTGGTACTCCGGGAGATCTGGCTAATTACGAAATATTATTGGAATTTTATCGAATGTGTATAGTTTTCCGGGATGTCTACACTAATTACATTGTTTCTTAGAAATTTCGGGAATTTTTAACATATATCGGGATAGTATTAATGATATATATTGTAACGAATTAATATAATAGTCATTCTCTCTCTCTCTCTCTCTCTCTCTATCTCTCTCTCTCTCTCTCTCTCTCTCTCTCTCTCTCTCTCTCTCTCTCTCTCTCTCTCTCTCTCTCTCTCTCTCTCTCTCTCTCTCTCTGTCTAGCTTGTGTATTAATATTTACAGCTGTTATAGGTTGACGTTCGATGATTTTCGGCGATTCTCGCGGACCTTCGTAAAGGTAAAAGTAGGGAAAGAGAGAGAGAGTTTTCGGTTTGTAAGTGCGAGAGCACTTAGACTTATTTCGACCGGCGGGAGACTTATTTCAACCAGCGAGAGACTTATTTCAACCGGCGAGAGACTTATTTCAACATTCGAAAGAATTATTTTCGGTTTTTCGTTTCGCGTGTCTATATTGACAACAGCTCACGTTACGTTCATCTGGGTGATTTGTGGGTGTTTAAATTGCTTAGTGCAATTAATTATCCTCTACCTCTTCTCATTGGTTTTGATTGGCGACCCCGCACACCTGCATACGAGAAGGAAGGGCGACTACGCGGACTTCGTTTGGAACTACAGATTTCTTATTACGACCACCGCACTGTAATGCCAGTTTTGCAGTCTCTCTATCTCGTTCTCTCTTTATTATTTTCGCGTATCGACCTGCGATCTCGCGTGCAGCGGCACGCGTGTATTATCTCTTTTTTGATAATACATTATTGTCTTTATTTTAACCTTTAGAGGACGGGATGGCCCCTATCCGGGTCATGCCCATGATCGACCCTTTACATGTGTTAGTTTTGAGATGTGAGACATCACAGAAACTCGATTTCTATAGAAAAGTGAGAGAAAACAGTAAACCCAAATCCCCGTCCTCTAAAGGTTAAATGTGATCCGATGTTTTTAGACATTAATTTTAATGAAAAAAGAAGCTTTTTTGAACCACAAAATTTCCGTCCGATAAAGGTTAAAGTAAATATCGTGTTTTCACTCTTGTTATTTGCCTTTTATTTTCTTTCGCGTTCGCTAAGTAAAGGATACCGCCGTCTCCGTCTATACGTGTCTTATAGACTCGTATTGTTACTGAGCGGCTAATCGCATAATGAGACTATTGTTTTAACGGTAGTAAAATTGTTATTATTTTATTATTATTAAAAATAGCAAATCCGTTACAATACATGTACGAATATATATATATATATATATATATACAGGGTGTTAAAAAACGATTGCATTTTACATATACTACGCGATAGAGCAGAAAATTGTAAGCAAAAAAGCTGAGAAAATTTTTTGGATCCGAAGCTTAGTTGTGCCAGAATTAATTGTCAAAAAGTGCATAGATTAGCCAATGAGCACAAAGTGCAAGTGAGAGACCGCCGGGAGGGCCCGCTAAGTGGGGAGCCTTCGCGTTGAACAACAACTTCCCCGCCATCGCCTTGGTAACCGAAAATCAATAAACTCAACAAGTTAAATCTAAGGTCGCGAATATGTACTTTTCATATGTTTTAATAAATTTGAATGAATGACCGCTTACGATAGCATTCTGTGAAATATTCGTTTTCAAAAGTACAAGGATGCGTAAATGTTCTGATAGAGTACCACGAATTTACACTGTAAGAAGGCAGACGTTTTTACAAGAATTAGATCGATCGATAATTCCGAAAATGGTTTTGTTTATCTTTAATAGAGTACAAGTTGTTTACGTATACATATTCGCGATCTTACATTTAACTTGTTGAGTTTATTGATTATCGGTTACCAAGGCGATGGCGGGGAAGTTGTTGTTCGACGCGAAGGCTCCCCACTTAGCGGGCCCTCCTGGCGGTCTCTCACTTTCTTACTTAAACTCAACTATCTTTTAGTGTTTGAATGGAGTTTCTATCAATATTCATTTTCGAGTTATAAGCAATCAAAATGAAAGTAATTTTCATTGCATTTATCGAATAACGTTCGTAAAAGTGACCATTGGCAAGCAATAAGTTGGCTTTCTTCATAGTTTTATGTTACAAAAGATATGCCAAGGTTAGGATAAGATCCGTTTCCTCAAGTACTTCCTTCATGAGTATATATAACAAAATATATAACAATGTGTTAAGCAAAATAATTAAACAAGCTAAAAAAACTTTGATAAACTAGGCAAGATATTAAATACATTATTGATGATACAAACAATAAATTGGACGAACCAACAGATATTTTAAATTATTTACATACATTTTTTTGTACCATAGGTCCTAAACTGAGTGAAATGATTAAGAAAATAAATGAACCATTTCAAGCCTGCATTAAATCTAAATAATGAATCGATTTTTATATGTCCAACCAACTAGCAAGAGGCACTAAAGATAATTATTAATATGAAAGTTAAATCGGGTGGTGTTGATGGTATAGATTTAAAAACAATTAAATCTTTGACCACTTTTATAAATGGTCTGTTGGTTCATTAGTTTAATTTATGTATTGAAAAATTGCTGTGTTTTAATCTACTATCAAAATGTAGATTTTTTTCAAATTCAAGCTGGCGTATTTAACATGGCATATTATATAAATAGATTCTCGGTCTGAGTGTCAATCTTCCCTCTATGTCGAGAATTGACTTTTTTGTTCTTGTAACGAAAACTACTATTTACGCATTATATTTTATGAATATTTTGTACATTTTCTTCCACAAATACTTACGATATTATCGAGCCAATGTAAATTTTTATTAGAAAATGGCTATAATTTTTTTGTATGAATTATTCGCCATATTGGAATCACCATTTTGAATTTTGAGAATGTGATAACGGATTATAATCTTACAAAGTATTGAAATCATAACAGAAACATTTTCTTCTCTTATAATTTTGTTCAGCTACGAGTAGTTAATAATATTATATGTTTTGTAAAGAAGAAATTAATAATATAAGGACTAATAATAAAAGGATTAACTTTCTGAATATAATTTCAAGTGGATTGCGATTCGCCTGCGTTTACCCATTACATAAAATTGCATTTATTTTTTGTCATGACCGAATGAATGTATAGTTTATGAAAGTTCAGTTCAATCTTTAAATTTTGGCTTCCCTTTCTTCTCTCCTCTCATCTATTATAATAGATGAGAAGCCAAAATTTAAAGATTGAACTGAACTTTCATAAACTATACATTTATTCGGTCCTGACAAAAAATAAATGCAATTTTACAATAATTATTGTCTGTCGATGTGTTGGTAGTGATAGTTAATTATTCCTTTCTCGACAGTCTTTGATTTCTTAACTTTTATAGTTTATATAATACGAACATTTATTACAAAGCTTACTGTAAATGTTAATAACTTATTATTTATAAACATTGTTTGAACTAACATTAGTTGATAAAATTTTAATTTATTTCTATTATGGATTTTTCCCTAAACAAATTGCATTATTTTATTCATTTTTAATGCACAAGGTGGGATCGAACTCTGACCTCTTGTGCCGCACGCTGTTGCTCTACTTATAGTACTACATATAGTCGTGCCCGGCAATTAGTTTTAAAAAAACTTCCTGTAATAATGAAATAAAGGTCAAAATATTATTTTACATAACATAAAATAGTTATGATTCTGTTATAATTTTAATACTTTGTAGTCAATTACAATTAGGTTTGCCAGTACATAAAATAAAATTGTTTAGATACAAAAGTGAGTATTGAAGATAGTAAGGTGTTATCACTGTAATGAAGTTTTGGAAAAGACTATATTGTTTTTCTTTTATTTAACGTCGTTCTTTTTATGATTCCTCTTATTCGGTGCTAATCAGCGACGGAGGTCATAGGATGTCTTTGAGAAGAAAGTACTTATTGAAAAATACATTTGAAATACAGAAGCACTAGATAATTAAATGATAAATCATGCTACAAAGTTTCAAGTCAATACAACAAAGACACCTTAAAAAACTTCTGCACCGAAAATTTACGATAATCTGTGATTTTTAGGATGTCTTTGTTGTATTGACTTGAAACTTTGTAGAATGACTTATTATTTAATTATCTAGTGCTTCTGTATTTGAGTTTTGTATAAAAGTGCCTTTTTATAAATAAATGTAATAATTACCTTTCTTGGCTCGGTTCGTAATCCACCGGGTAAGCCACCTCCTTAATTGGCCAGGCCGGGAATCGAACCTTCGACCTTCAGATTACAAGCTCAACGCCCTGACCGATCGAGCCATCACAGATCTAAAAAAAAAAGCTATTTAAGATGACACTTTTTGAAAAAAATCTGACAACTATTTGTTGATTCTGATACAAAAATATATTATTATTATTCCTAACGAAAAAAACTGTGTACACAGCAGATATTACGAAGTACTTCGTAGAAATCACGTAAGTTTATTGTTGCGAGGCGGAGGAGCGAGTTAACAGATGTTCAATCTAATGAAGAGGGAATCGAATTCATAGCCTACATCTTGACTCTAATTGCAGAAAGAGTAGCCATGTTTAGTTGATATTGGTTTGCTTCAAACTTTCCATTTTATAATTTATAGTAATCGCGCTTTAATTTATTTATTTAATCCGTTAATTACAAATTGTGATTGTTTGAAAATTGAATTAGAATTTTTTTTCAGAAATAAATCCGGAATCACGCACGTTTTCTTCGCTTTTATTTATGTAGGACTAGTCTTTCGTCTCTGTCAGTAGCGAGTGAAACACAAAAGTCAAGGTTAGAGGATTGAGGTGGTGTGAGATGATTAATTAAGTTGAATACATTAACGTATACTTTTCAATTTCTTTATTTCAAAGTATTATACTACTGATATTTACAATTTTGACTAAATTATAAATAGTTATTACCAACATTTAAAATGAATTTCATTTTAAATAAATGCAGTAATAAATACATAAATCAAGTACAAATTATATTAATACATATAAATAGTAAGTCTCTGGGTAGATTCATTGAGTTTAAAATTCAAAAATTAACCTGCAGAGTGCCAGGATTTTCGCCGCGGTTTCTGAGATATTCAGGTGGAAAGTTAAAAAAAAAAACACCCGGTGTAGTGTCCGCTATTTTACTTCCACGATTTTTAATTTACATTTTGATGACAGAATTAAGTTCGGAGACCTAAATAACCCTTAAAAACCCACTTCGGTGTGCTTAGTTAATAAAAAAAACATGTGACTCCTACAGGCGTCATCCCGGCCCTTTAAAGGTTAATAAAAGAAAAATTATACATTACATGATACAAATGCAAACGATGTCAAGTTACCATGTATGCAGCACTAAAAGCGAGCATCATGTTGAACTTACCACCTGACTGCAGAGCTTCCTATGCTAAGCGGCCAATTTAGCAAACTTTTGCTTTAGCCTTCCCATAGATGAGCATAACTTTGGCTCCAGATAAGATTTTTATAAAAACGGAAATGAGTAGAATGCTCATTTCAATACTAAATTAACTCGTCTGGTTTATTTAAAAACATTTAAAATTCATAATTAGTCAGCATTTTAAAAGTGAAAATGAAAATATAAAAATACTGATTATCCATATAATTGGAAATAAATTATACAGGGTGTGTCAAAAGTTCCGGGATGGCATAACACGGCAAATATGCATTTTCAAGGAAAATGTTTCCGACAAAAGTTGTATGATTTGTCCTTGGCTATCTGATGGTGACCTTGAATTTGACCTTGAACTTTAGGATCATTTGTAGGTCGAGTCGAGTTTTTAAAATTGGAACCCATATTTTTTATGTGAGAGATGAAAAGCTGGTGAAATTCCCTATCCAATGATATGTATAACATAGGGGGTCAAACGTGATGCAAAGGTCATTTGAAGGTCGAATGTCTTTACACTCCAGTAATATGGACACTCATGAAAATTGCAGATAAAAGGCGCTAAAAAACTTTTCGAGGTCGCTGAACCAGAATTTGGGGTCGATTTACTCCGTCCTGCATCCTCTGACCAAGCATTCGACTTTCAAATGATCTTTTGATCACGTTTAACTCCCTATGTTATGCATATTGTTGGATAGGGAATTTCACCAGCTTTCTATTTCTGCCATAAAAAATGGGGGTTCTAAATTTAAAAACTTGACTCGACCTTCAAATGACCTTGAAGCTCAAGTTCAAGGTCAAATTCAATGTCACCATCAAATAACCAAGGAAGAAGCAACAAATTTTGTCTGAAACAGTTTCTTCGAAAATGCATATTTGCCGAGTTATTATGCCGTCCTGGAACGTTTAACACACCCTGTATAACCGTATATGTAATGATATTAATAAATTATTCATAAATTTATTACAATAAATTTTTTGTGTTTATCTAGATACTGATAGCAATGAATGCAAGTGCAGAAGACAGAGGAATCAAGGGAGATTGTACTCCTTTGATGGAAGCTGCGAGCGCAGGACATGTTGATATTGTCAGCTTACTAATAGCGCATGGTGCCGATGTTAATGCACAGTCAACTTCAGGTACTAGTAATAAAATCTATTAAAATATATATAGAAATAATATTAATAACCAATTTTTTTTATTATTATTTTAACGTCGCTCTTTTTATGCTCCCAAACCGGTGCTAATCAGCGACGGAGGTCATACGATGTCTTGGTGAAGAAAGCACATGTTGAAAATACATTCGCCAGTGGTGCTTGTATCAATCGGCCGGGGCCGGGAATCGTATCTGGGACCTCCAGATTACGAGCCCGACGCCCTACCGACCGAGCCATCGCAGGCCTAATGTCCTATTTTGCTCACTAGTTGCGTAATGTACTATTGCCACATCGTTTAGTAATAATTCATCAGTGGCTGTGGTTATATCTTTCATTACATGCACTGGACAAAGTATTAGGTATTAGGTATATTTTGTCTCATTCTTTTTATCAATATAACTTTTGTAGTGTGCATATACACATATTTTTAAATTTCTTAGATATGACACTTATAGTAATTTACGTCGAACTTATCCGGAGGTTATTTGACACACACGGTCATCTTAAAATATTTTTATTTATAAAAAATTAACATATTGAATACTCTTTTTTGTACAAAATTTGTACAAACGCTACCTTGCAAAGTTGTATTCTTAACCTTTTTTGTCGATGATGGTTTTATGTGAAAATCGTTCTAAACGATTATTATATAATAAAAACCTTAAAAACTGAATATGAGATTACGATCATCTGTAATCAAATGTAAACTGCTTTTTGACCAGCAGTGTGAATTAATCATATTAATCATTATAATCTTAAATCTGATTTATTGATATATTTTTTGTATTAAAAATACGTATCTTTAGTTAGTATTATTATTTTTTTTTATTCTCTTTGCTCATCACCCCGTATACCCATTAAACGGGTTTTTACAGGGACACCCCTACCACCTATGTGTGGGGGTGAAAACATTCCAATTTTTCCCATCTCGGTCCCCACCGTCTCGCATGCGCCCGGGGTTATGCCCGTGAGGAAGGGAAAACCTCGTAGAAAAACCTTCCCCGAGACGGCCGGTGTATTCAAACATTCTGTTTAGATGTTGAGGTCACCTTGCGTAGGCTCAAACACCGAAACCGAATGTTCCACACCTTCCGCTCACGTTGTGAAGTGTGGAAAAACACCTAACCGATCCCGAAAGCCGCACAAGAAGTGTCACCCATCCAAGTACCAACCGCACTCAGTGCTGCTTAACTTACGTGATCGGCCGAGGTGCGTCTCCACCACTCCGCCACCGTGTCGGTTATCTTTAGTTATTATAATAATAATGTTGATACTTTTTTAGTAATTTTTTAGATTAGTATAATGATTCTTGTAATGGTTGTAACTAAAAATCCAGCATTATAAATGTTTAAAAATTAAGTTTTTATAATTGTATAATATAATAATAATATTTGTATTTTTAGCAGCTTACAGGGGATTAGATGGATGTTAAAAATACAAATATTATTATTATATTATACAATTATAAAAACTTAATTTTGAAGCATTTGTAATGCTGGATTTTCAATTTTACAACCACTTTAAGAATTATGATACTAATCTGAAGGATTACTATAAATATATTAACATTATTATTACAATAACTGAAGATACGTATTTAATAAAAAAAATATATCGACAAATCAGATCTGAGATTATAATGATTAATATGATTAATTGACAGTGACAAGTTTATGAAATTCAAATAATGTATTGCTGAATAGTAATAATAATAATGTTGATATTTTTATAGTAATACTTCAGATTAGTATTATAATTGTTGTGAGGGTTGTAAAACTAAAAATCCAGCATTATAAATGTCTATAAATTAATTTTTTATAATAGTATAATAATATTTATGGATTGTTAGTTTTATAGTTGAAATCATTAGCGTACTTACTTATACTCCATATGACCTCTAATGAACAGCAGTAATAAAACTAGTTTGTTAAATTGTAGTAGGTGTGCCAGGAGTATTTCAACATTTGTACGAACTGGCAATGTGTATGGTAAATTATTTCATCCAAGTTGCTTCAATATATTTTTGAAAAACCAATCGAGCGATATCTTTTGTCGTATTAACTTAACCCATTAACGCTGAAAGAGCCAAAAATCTTACCTTTACTTTGCGTTTATTTTTGAAGTACTTAAACATCAGAATATGTCTAAAAATGACTTCCTTATGTTTTTGGGGTGGCTCTTCAAGATTCTAAAGTCAAAATGATGATTAGATTTCAGGAAAAAAAATATGGCAACTTTCTTCGAAAAAACCACTGAAAAATTTGTCGAGTAAAATTTTAAAATCAAATTTGTTATCAAAATAGCATGTTTTTATTCAACAAAAATGAGCACAAGTTTGAATATGACCTATAGAAATTGAAAATTCCAAAATGGATATCTCAAAATGGCAACGAAGTAGAAATTTTTTTGTAACGAGTTGCGTCGTTCTGAGCGAACTAAAAATTCCTGCTGAGCATCCTATTGCTATCACTTGTACTTATTTTTTTACACTAAAAGCAATGGGTTAATGGAATTCCCTACCCTCTGATATAAAGTTAAGCACTAGTTCATATATTTTTAAGAACAGATTGTATGCGCATTTATTTAATTCTAGTTAGTCTATAAGTATGTAAATATAAGTTTTTCTGTTTTAAATTGTTTATCTTTATATACCTTGTTAAGTTGGTTATTACGTTTTTTTTACTTGCATAATTCGTTTTTTTTATTTTTATAATTACTTGCTGGTTGCGATTGTAAAATAAATATTATGATATTATATTCTTGCCTTATGGTTGAATTCATCCTAGGCATAAATAAACATTTAATCTCTCTCTCTCTCTCTCTCTCTCTCTCTCTCTCTCTCTCTCTCTCTCTCTCTCTCTCTCTCTCTCACTCTCTCTCTCTGATTCTGGGCCAGGTCAAATGGTTTCAAGTTAAATGTATCTAAGACTAAGGTGATGATCCTGGGTAGTTAGGCGTATATATCGCGTATTGACCTGGTTACTGCCCAAAAAGTCTGAATCGATGGTCAATAACTTGATTGCGAGATCAAAGTTGAATATCTGGGTATTTGGATTACGCCCACCTTGGATTAGTCAAGACAGGTCGCGTCGGTGTCGCAACGCGTTCGCAGAATCCTACACTCTTTAATATTTTACATTGCGCTCTTTCGTGTAAAAATAGGAAAAAACTTGTTGAGGTGCTTATCTTTACGCTCCCCCGATCTCACCCTCTTTAGCATTAGTAATTTTTAATCTTTCTCTCTCAATCGGCTATTTTCCGGAATCCTGGAAAAAATCCCTTCTCTTTCCTCTTGATAAGTCAAGCAGCTAAGTTATGCGAAGTCTCTAAAATTCTTCAAAAGCTGATTCATGATCAGCTCACTGAGTATACAAACAAAAATAGTTTAATTATTCAAAGACAAGTAGAGTTCTGCCAAGTCATTTAACTCAGACGGCTTGAATTGGTATTACAGATGACATTAGAACAGCTATAGATAAACGTATGATCACCATCCTTATCCTGTTTGACTTTTCTAAAGCGTTCGACTTGGTACTTCATGGATCCTTACTTTTTAAACTGTGGTCACTAGATTGCTCTGACATTGTCATTAACTGGTTGTTTTACTATCTGGTGCACCGCTCGCAGGCGGTGACGGATGGATTGAGGTGCGCTCGACCTGGCTTGGCATATTCAGTGGTGTTTCGCAGGGCAGTGTCCTGGGTCTTTTATTATTTTCAAATTTATCAACTACCTGTCACAGGTCCTAAAATATTCTAACCACTTGATTTTTGCGGATGACGCCCAGGTTTATCACTCTAAATGTAAACAAGACGAAAAAGATGGTCCTGGGTAGTCAGGTCTTCATTTCGCGTGTAAATCTGGACGCGGCCCGAAAGTTTTAATTGATGGCAAATTTCTGGATTAAATTACTACCGTACGTATATTAAGTTAGCGGACCCACTTGCAAATTTCGCAACTTTTATGTACCAATTAATTGCTGAAAAATAGCCGCAATTTAGCCGTAAAATAATTAATTTTGCCGCTTCTTAGTTGTTTAAAAAAAAATAAGGGGTCTGCTAATTTAATATGAAAGTTAGCGGGCCCCACGTTAAAAACCAGGTTACGAGTAGCAGGAGATTAATCGTACCCGGATAAAACAATGCCGCTCTTTTAGCTGTTTACGACTACCTACACGCTTATATACTTTATTACGATTTTGTGAATATTTTAAACACTTTAAGTTTTAACGGAGTGGGTCTGCTAACTTCAAATCGCTGCCGTTCCAAGACGATTCTCTTTATCGCAACGAATTTGTCTTGGAAAATTGCCGCTTGCTACGTACTATTTTACCGTGGATACAGTATTTTAATAGTCATTAGTGAATGTACATTTTTTTAAAATGAAAAATGGACTGCCAACTTAACTTAATAGTTAGCGGGTCCCATGTCAAAAACCAGATTCTGAGTAGCAGGAGATTACAGACCAAGCTCGAATTATGAAAATCCTCGGTTAAGGGGATGTAATACTCAATTTCTTACCTATCAAGCAATACGAGAGAATTATATTTAATTAACTACTAGCAAAAGACGCTCGCTTCGCTCGCGTAACTCCAATTCTTTTTGCGTCTTTTCTTTAAAATTAAACAGTAAAGCGGGTTTCAAACTTTATATTGACGAATTTTCAAAATTAATATGTATACTACAAATTTTCGGTCGCTAACGCCCCCTCGACCGAAAT
The DNA here is from genome assembly GCA_026168455.1 of Theocolax elegans. Classification (NCBI taxonomy): domain Eukaryota; kingdom Metazoa; phylum Arthropoda; class Insecta; order Hymenoptera; family Cerocephalidae; genus Theocolax; species Theocolax elegans. The sequence continues at coordinate 32,176,054 of CM047427.1, read as the reverse complement.
ATTTTGGTGGTTCGTAATTAGATTTTTCACAGAAAAATTGCCATTTTTTAAATGCTTGTAGCTCGGTCAATTTTCATCGTATTGAGATAATTTTTGTTTTTTTTTGTAGGGAATTATGTGCCATTTGAGGAAAAAATAATGCCTAATAGCTGCGAGATAATGCCATATTGCTAAGTCTTAATCAGGCCTACCAACTTCTTTTTCTTAAACAACGCAATAGTTTGCACGTAGTTCCAATGCGTCGGCAAAGGGGCCGTAATTTCATCTTGATGCAGGATAATGCACGCCCTCATACTGCAAGGATAACTCGTACGTACTTGGAAGAAAACAACGTAGAGGTATTGCCTCATCCTGCTAATAGCCCCGATCTCAATCCTATAGAGCATGTATGGGACATGATGGGTAGGCGATTACGTAATCTAGAGAGACCTCCTGCTAACCTTCAAGAACTTGAAAGAATTCTTAATCAAATTTGGCACGAGATACCTCAAAATTCAATAAGGGCATGCATTAATATGCAAGAACGTTTAACAGAGGTAATTCGTCACCGAGGTAGCAATACACGGTATTGAAGGCCTCAGGCGTATAGGGTTTGGAGTCAAAAAATACTGCAGAAGTGACGAGCCGCGGGGTCCCTAATATAAGAAACGGTTTACACAATCGGCCCTTTTCAGGGCCACAATGATGCGTAAGTCCGACCAACAACCTCCTCGCGGTACGCATCGGGTAATGCTGATGTTGGCGGTATTTGACTAAAACATAGAAAGATCTTTAAAATGGCATATCTCGGTCAAAAAAAGTCGTAGAGGGTCGACTTTTTTTAAAATACTCGTTAAAAAGTCTACTTTAAGGTGGTATTTGTTGTTTTTTGAAAAAAAATTTTTGGTAATCCAGGCAAACGTGCAAACTATTGCGTTGTTTAAGAAAAAGAAGTTCCCATTTCCTCCCAAAATGTCCATTTTGGCCATCAACTTTCAACAACTTATTGCTATTTGTTTTCACAACTCCCAAAAAATGCTAAAGCCATATTCCACTATTTTCGAGGTCGCTCTATCGATTCATGCCATTTAGAAAACGGAAAAATAATTTCCAGCCCCCGAATTTTCCATTTTAAAAAAAAAGCTTGTTTTTAAGGATTTTTTTTTTCAAAAAAGTGCAATTTACAGTGCTTAATGCACTTAGAAATTTAGTAAAATGAATGAAAACAGGGAGGTCGAGGTCCAGTGTATAGAGTTATGCTATTTGGATATTTTATTTTTTTCGTCTAAGGGTTGTAAAACCACCCCTAAATAGGACAATTTGACAATAACTAAGGTTGAATAAGTATATTCACATATATTCACATATACAAGACTTTCAAAAGACAATATGACAAATTTTATTTATTAGTTTCATGTTTTTGAGATTCATAGTTTATTATTGGTTCCCGTACAATCAATTCTATAATTTTGATGAAAAAATGATAATCAATGGCTCTATAAAACCCCCGTGTACCAAGTCCCCTGCCTAGCTTGAATTTCTAAATTTGAAAATTTGAAAAAAGTATTCGCCATATTGAATGCGCCATTTTGAATGTATGAATTCGAATTTTATAGTTTTGGCGTTAGAATCGTCATCAATAATCCGAAGAAGTTTCATGCATCAGATTACATGTTGTTTGAAAAAAACGAGAAAATGAAATCTAAAAGTTGCCATAGTGGATCCGCCATTTTGAATTTTCTAAATTTGACATAAAAATTGTAATTGGCGGACCCAAAAATCCCCGAACACCAAGCCTTCTTCCTATAGTACAAAAACTTGAAAATTTGAAAAAAAAATGGTCGCCATATTGAATAGGCCATATTGAAGACATGCTTTATAATTGTGTAGTTCTGAATTTATGACGTTGGATTCATCATCAACAATCCGAAAGAGATTCCTGCAGTAGATTTAACATAGTTTGAAAAAAATACGCGAAATCAAAATTTATCAGTCGCCATATTGGGTCCGCCATCTTGAATTTCCTATATTTGACTTAAAAATCGAAATCAGCGCCCTCAAAAACATAAACATCCATACGCATATGTGTATATGTGAATATACATATTCAACCTTAGTTATTGTCAAATTGTCCTATTTAGGGGTGGTTTTACAACCCTTAGACGAAAAAAATAAAATATCCAAATAGCATAACTCTATACACTGGACCTCGACCTCCCTGTTTTGATTCATTTTACTAAATTTCTAAGTGTATTAAGCACTGTAAATTGCACTTTTTTGAAAAAAAAATGCTTAAAAACAAGCTTTTTTTTTTAAAATGGAAAATTCGGGGGCTGGAAATTATTTTTCCGTTTTCTAAAAGGCATGAATCGATAGAGCGACCTCGAAAATAGTGGAATATGGCTTTAGCATTTTTTGGGAGTTGTGAAAACAAATAGCAATAAGTTGTTGAAAGTTGATGGCCAAAATGGACATTTTGGGAGGAAATGGGTTAAGACATAGCAATGTGGCATTATCTCGCAGCTGTTAGGCATTATTTTTTCCTCAAATGGTACATAATTCCCTACAAAACAAAACAAAAATTATCTCAATACGATGAAAATTGACCGAGCTACAAGCATTTAAAAAATGGCAATTTTTCTGTGAAAAATCTTGTTGCGATAATTTTAATGTGGAGTGTATTAGATATATAATTAATATATTATGTAAATATAATCCGATATATTTCAACATTTCTCAATATTGTTCAATATTGTTTGTATTATTACTAGATTTACTAGAATGTACATAACTATACTTTTTTTTATCTTTTTATAAATTTCAACAATAGTATCGATGTGTAGTTATTCCGGAATACTTTAAAAAGTCCCGAAATATCCAAGAAATCCCGTTATTAAGGTAAATATCCCGGAATACCTCAAAAATTCCTGAAATATCCAGGAAATCCCAATTTGATTGTTTTACTTAAAAAAACCTAAAAAAATGTGAACTTTAAGAAATGTTACGTTTTATTGTGCATGTAAATATATTTAAACTTCAGTATTATATTTGTTTTGATATTGTAGATTAAATTCTCAATCTAAAACTTACCTAAAACCATCTTTAAAACAATCAAAATATTTTCGAAGAATTATTCTCTTGATATTATTATCATACTAATAAAAAAATCATCTAATTTAAATATTTAAAAATTTAAATCGAATATTTAAACGATCAAAACTTGCAATTGAAGCTTGGTTTGAACGTTTACGAATTATAAACCATTAAATAATTTTTTTCCAGCGCATAACTTTCGAAAAAATTGTATGTTAAGACCTAATACTGCAAGTTATCTCATTCTTTTCTATTTTCGTATTCATCATTTTGGTTTGCTTAAATCACTTAGTTTTTATTACTAATTGTAAACAAGTCTTTCTTAATTACAGTTACTTCGATTCTATGATTTCTAAGATACCACGATTCTTCCATTGTAAGCAATTTTATATTTGCCATTTTAATTATTTCTTGCAAAACAGTTCCAATATCCTTACAAATGATAGGGTAGTTGTTGTATTACTGTGGTTATTTAAGAAAATAGACTTTGCAGTTGTATGAATATGTTTAAAACAAATATATTAATGCTAGTTTTCATTTGCAACATTTACTATTCGTTAAAAAAATATTTTTAAAACGTTACATTTGTTTAAAAACTATATAATTTAATAAAACTAAGATATTAGCAAAGAGTTCAAATGCTGGTGTTACTGCTGACGTATTGCTGTTAGGATGCTGTAATTACTGCTGAAATATCAAACGTATTTTACACGTTTGTAAATACTAAATCTGTATTTTAAATTAGTTCTTAAGAACTTAATAACGCTTTAAATAAGAATAACTACGTGCAGTTAAAAAATACTTTATTTTGTACATTCAAATACGAACGCAGTATTACCGGGATGATTTTCTATAGCAAGAAGGTACTATTATTATTATTATTATTATAACTTTACTTTTAATATTACATTATAAAATATACTAATTATTCTCTAAAGTACAAAATTACTTATAAATAACTTATATGCCTATGTCGATCTTATTTAGTAATTCCGATTTACTTTGGATAAAAATAAAGCAAGTAGTACACGAACCGTATTAATACTAATGTGAGCATTAATACCTTCTCTTAGCCTACCATCTATTATTTTATATCGACATCGTTGGTTCTCTTTATCACGACCAAGTTATTATCTTCAAGATTTTATCATTAAAGTTAGTTTATACGTTACTGCTAAGGTAATAAAAAAGGAAAATATCTGTAATTTTACTAGTTTCTTTGATTTAACATCTAATTTTGAAATTTAAGATGGTATCTTTGATTTTACTGTGTTATGTGTACATATAGACGCGACTCAGAAGATTTGCGAAGAGGCGTCAACTGACCGATTAAAGACGATGCAATCGTAAGGGATACACCACATACTGTAGCTCACTTATCGGCCACTGTTTTCAACCGCTCATTCCTCAATTTTCCTACGTAAGAACTAATAGTATAGCATCAGCAATAGTTTAACTTAAATATTTGAAGTACTTAGAATGACTATAACAAATCGTTTTAAATAAACTTACAAGGAAATCCTCATATGTTTGGGAAACGGATTGTGCCCAGCTTGTAGTGTATGTTTTCTAATTTAAAAATATCAAAAAAAGCCAGAGTCGCAGACCGTAACAATCGTTTATTCAAAAGTTATACGATGTTAAAAAAAATTTACAAAAAAAATGTTTCACTTAAAGTGCTTGTAACTTCTAAACTATCAAATATTAGTACTCAAACCAAAGTTTAATAAAAAGTTGAAATAGAATAGATATCATTTAAAAAAAGTACACTTAAATCCAGTAGATAGGAGCAAAGTTATAGTCGAATTAAGAATATGAAGAAATTTAGCTTAAAAAATAAATAAAATTTGTATTGTCCAATTGTTAACTCGCTTCGCTCGCGATTTCTGAAATTTGTTTACGTAAGTTTTTAATATTATACAATTATTATGATAAATAATTGTGCCTATTTACATAAAAGAGTAATGATAAAATAAAATATACAAACATTTTATTATCTTATATTTATTATTTAAAATAAATTATACAAAAATTATGACAAACATAATATTATGATAAACTATGCTCTAGAAAAAAATTATGATAAAAAAATATAATAAATTTGTTGGAATAAAACACCGGTTATATATATTATGAAATAATATACTCTTTTATTCTATATATTAATAATATGTTTGTACACTGGGGAAGGCCTTGGTACATCCGACCGTGTCGGGATCCGTGGCTCGAGTGCAGTAGCGGGAGAAACCGATCTCGCCGCGCCGCCGCTTGCGTCGCTTCCTCCGGGGTCCTCCCCACTCCTCGTTACTCAGTTGGTAACGATAGAGAGAGAGAGAGAGAGAGAGAGACTATCACGTCTTATTTCCAACACTCCCTCCCGTGGTTGTCTTGATCTCTTCTAGCTACAATTTCTAAGTTAAACTTCTAGCTTCTTATCCAGCTATATCCAGCTCTAACTTATCTGCTCCATCTAGCTTTTATTTTCTGTAACGAAACATCAATCTATTAATTTTCTAAATAACAATTCAGAATTTCTCTAGCTAATTTAACATGCAAATCATGAGCCAGTGGCTTTGTGAATATATCCGCTATTTGCTCCTTTGAAGCTATCCATTTAATTTCAATTAGGTTCCTGTCAACGCATTCTCTAACATAGTGCTCTCTAACCTCTGTCATATGTCTGAGTTTATTGCTACAACTAACTTTTGTGCTTTGTATGGCAGCCATATTATCACACCATAGTGTCACGGGCGCAAACGAGTTTTCAAACATTAAATAGATCGAGCATTGTAGAGATACTATCTCTTGGCACGCTTCACTCATGGCCACATACTCTGCTTGACATGTTGATAGGGAGACGTACGCTTGTTTGTGTGTTCTCCAGGATATAGTATCACCGAATAACTTTATCACATATCCACAGGTAGTTAGGCTACCTCTACAATCAGCGAAACTAGCATCCGAATAAGCTTGTAAATCGTTTAGCTTCCCTTCGAACTTTAAACCTAAACTCTTAGTATATTTTAAATATCTACATAATCGTTTTACCATTTTCCATTCATCATCAGTCGGATTTATTTGATGTCGACTCAACACATTTACCGCGTATGAAATGTCTGGTCTAACTGTGTTAGCTAGGTATAATAAAGTTCCAACTATTTCCCTATATGACGAATTTCCCTTATTGATAGTTGACTCTAGACTAGCCTTTTCATCACTTTCTTCTCTATCTCTTCTAGCTTGATTCGCGACTTGATTTGTAACCATAGGAGTTCTTTGAGGGTGCATTTCACTGTAACCGAATCTTTGTAACATTTTCTCTATATAGTTTTCTAGCTTTAATATCGTTACTTTGTTCTTTCTATCTCGGACTATCTCAATACCTAAAAATGTTTTCGGTTCTCCTAAATCTGTCATTTCAAATTCTAACTGAAGTTTTGTTTTAATTTCTTCTAGCTTCATCGAGTCATTACTAGCTATCAACATGTCATCGACATATATTATTAAGATTAATAATTTATTTTCATTTCTCCAAGTAAACAGACATGGTTCCCTTTCGTGCGATTTTAATCCTAACTTTATTGCCACCTCTGTAAACTTTTCATTCCATCGTTTGGGACTTATCTTCAGTCCATACAGGGCTTTATTGATTTTACAAACTTTAACTTTTCTATCAATTTCGGAACATTCTATACCTTCTGGTATCTCCATGTAAATTTCATTATCAATTGTCCCATTTAAAAATGCTGTCTTTACATCTAGCTGACAAACGTTTAAATCTAGCTTATTAATAATTGCAAAGGCTGATCTAATAATCTGCAATCGCGAAACAGGTGCATATGTCTCGTTTAGATCATAATTATTCTTATCTTTGAATCCGCGAATAACTAATCTAGCTTTATATTTACATTCATTCCCTTCTAGCATTTTCCTTTTTAAAACCCATTTGGAGTCAATTATATTTGCTTTGCTTCCATCTATCGAATAATTTGGTCGATCTACTAAAGTCCAAACATTATTATTTTTCATCGATTCTAGCTCACTATCAATTGCTCTTTTCCATTCTAACTTATCGTTTGCTGACATAGCTTCTTTATACGAAGTTGGCTCTTTCCTTATGATAGCTAATAGAGATTGACAGTTTTCTAATTCTAACATATTGATATTTGATTCTATCTGTTGCGTTGTTTCGGTTGCTTTAACCGTTTCTAACTCTCCTTCTAGATTTATAGTTTCGACAATTTTCCTAGGACGACCTCTTTTGCGTTTTACTCCCTCCGTTTCTAAAATTTCTTTTTCCTTTTCAAATTCTAAAAACCAACTTTCTTTATTTATTTCCTCTGCCGATTTAGCCCAGTCTTTAATACTAGCTTTGTTGTACTTATCTCCGAATACCAGTTTTTCACAAAATCTAACATCTCTACTTTCATAGAATTTACCTTCTTCCGGTTTCAAAAGTAAATATCCCGTATTAGTATATCCTATCATAACTACTCGTTTTCCTAGCTGATCGAACTTCGTTCCAACCTTTCTTTGTATTTTCATATAAGCTATTGAACCAAATCTTTTAAATCTTTCTATATTTATCTTGTAATTGGGGCAGAATTTTTCTAGTGGTATTTTCATATTGTTCGATTTGTGCGGCGTTCTATTATATACGTATACCGCTGTGCCTAAAGCAAGATCCCACATATTTTCGGGCAATCGCGTATCGTAAATTAAAGTTCTAACTTTCTTTTGAATCGTCTGGTTGAATCTTTCCGCAACACCATTATGTTCAGGTGTATCCGGAGGGGCTAATTGCAGTTCAGCTCCTAATTTATTTAATATTTCTAGCGTGTATCCACCGGTAAATTCTGTTCCTTGATCGCACCTAAGATAACATACTTTTTCATCCGAGCCCAAGATATTTCTAGCGCTTCTAACAAATGATTCTAAGCAGTTTCCTGTCTCACTTTTATTTTTCATCGGATATGCCATCGCTAATCTAGCATAATCATCAATAAATACGGATATGAACCGATATCCCTTTGGATGAGTAGCTGGACTGATTGGACCCATTGTATCAGCATGTATAATTTGTAACGGTCTGGTTGCTCTTTGTCTTTGACTATTAAATGGCAATTTATTAAACTTCGAGACGATACAAACTTCACAATCTTGTATTGATTTATCGAACTTTACATTACTTAAATCTTTCTGATTTGGAAACCGTTTCTGAAATGATTTTAGATATTCTAGCGATGCGTGACCAAGTCTAATATGCCATAAAATAGCTTTGTTTTCTGAAATTGTATCTAAACTACAATCTAACTTTGTTGTTTCGTCAGTTAATAGATTATCTATTTGGTTGATCTTTCTATCGTATATAGTATTCTCAAAGTTTGAAGACTGTGACTGAGGAGTTTCACGATCTATGTCTAGCGTATCTACTCTTCCGCTTTCCTCATCGACAATATTGGCATTTTCTTTTTCTAGCTTTCTTTTATTGCCTTGGCTTCTCGTTGTTATGTAAGCGATGACTTTACTATCCTTTTCTGGCTGGTTTAATTTCTTAATTTTCGATCTATCTATTTCTAACTCAATTATCCAATAAGGTTTTTCATAAATTCCTGTAATGAACGACTCTTTTGTAAATGGATCAAATACGTTGATCTTTTCGTTATTTAGATATATGCCTAGACCCTGATCGACAAGTTTCCTCAAAGAAAGAAGATTTTCGGATAGCTGTTCGGCGCAAATCACATTTTCTAACTCTAGCGTTCTATCTTGTGAGGTTATACCACTAACTTGACCTACTCCCTCCGATTTTATAATCGCGTAATCATTTTTGTTAGCACATTTAATATCAATCTTTTTATTATTATCTAGCTTCTTAAAAATCAATTTTGTATTTGACATATGTTCTGTGGCACCGGAATCGGCCAGGAATTTAACTAATATATTATTTTGTGGAATCTCGTTCTCTTCAGGAGTCGAATAATGTAAACTACTATTAGTTGTTAAAAGACCATTGCACTCACCGGGATTACTTCGATTTTTGTTTACTGGTGCTCTTTCTGTAGCTTTTCCTCTGCCTCTCGTTAACCCACGGTTGATTCTAGCATTCCCTTTATCCTGACCCTTACCTCTAGCCAAATCTAATCTAGGTCGTTTCTTTGTTATTTGTTCGAGTCCGGGGCTTTGTCTTTTATTCGTTAAAATCTAGCTCCTCGAATTAACCCTCGTTTAGTACACAACTGTCTAACATACCTTGGTCTAGCTTGGATACCCATCTCTTCTAGCTGTCTGTCCGAGTATGGGCAGGTCGTGCTAACGTGTCCTTCGTATCGACGACATCTGTAGCACATTCTGCCGTCTCTCGTGCAATCTCTAGCTGCATGTCCTTTATTGCCACACACGTAGCATGCCTCCTTTTGACCTGCTCGTAGCATGTTGAGCAGTTGCCGATTTCGAACTTTCTCCTCTAGCTGCTTCCTGTTCAACAATATAGGTTTTTAGTTGTTCGACCGAAAGGGGTCGCTGATGCGTATTTTTATTGAAAAATTCAGCATCTCTAACTTTGGGTACGTTTATTACTATTGCATCGTAAAATGCATCTCTAATTTCCGTTTCCGTTAAATTTGGTACATTTGTCAAATTATTGTACTGTCTAACTATTTTGTCGAACTTATCCCCAAATACCGAAGCAGTTTCTTTATTAGGTTGATATCTTAAATTATGCAATTGTTTTCTCAAATACCCGGATGTCACATTGGATTCACTAGCTTTAAGACTTTTAATTTTATCTAACAATTCAACTGGGTTATGAATGTGCGCGAGTTTTGAATGATACGATTGGTCGATTCTGTTTATAATTATGTCTCTAACTTTGAAGACTGTGACTGAGGAGTTTCACGATCTATGTCTAGCGTATCTACTCTTCCGCTTTCCTCATCGTCAATATTGGCATTTTCTTTTTCTAGCTTTCTTTTATTGCCTTGGCTTCTCGTTGTTATGTAAGCGATGACTTTACTATCCTTTTCTGGCTGGTTTAATTTCTTAATTTTCGATCTATCTATTTCTAACTCAATTATCCAATAAGGTTTTTCATAAATTCCTGTAATGAACGACTCTTTTGTAAATGGATCAAATACGTTGATCTTTTCGTTATCTAGATATATGCCTAGACCCTGATCGACAAGTTTCCTCAAAGAAAGAAGATTTTCGGATAGCTGTTCGGCGCAAATCACATTTTCTAACTCTAGCGTTCTATCTTGTGAGGTTATACCACTAACTTGACCTACTCCCTCCGATTTTATAATCGCGTAATCATTTTTGTTAGCACATTTAATATCAATCTTTTTATTATTATCTAGCTTCTTAAAAATCAATTTTGTATTTGACATATGTTCTGTGGCACCGGAATCGGCCAGGAATTTAACTAATATATTATTTTGTGGAATCTCGTTCTCTTCAGGAGTCGAATAATGCAAACTACTATTAGTTGTTAAAAGACCATTGCACTCACCGGGATTACTTTGATTTTTGTTTACTGGTGCTCTTTCTGTAGCTTTTCCTCTGCCTCTCGTTAACCCACGGTTGATTCTAGCATTCCCTTTATCCTGACCCTTACCTCTAGCCAAATCTAATCTAGGTCGTTTCTTTGTTATTTGTTCGAGTCCGGGGCTTTGTCTTTTATTCGTTAAAAATCTAGCTCCTCGAATTAACCCTCGTTTAGTACACAACTGTCTAACATACCTTGGTCTAGCTTGGATTCCCATCTCTTCTAGCTGTCTGTCCGAGTATGGGCAGGTCGTGCTAACGTGTCCTTCGTATCGACGACATCCTGTAGCACATTCTGCCGTACTCTCGTGCAATCTCTAGCTGCATGTCCTCTATTGCCACCACCGTAGCATGCCTCCTTTTGACCCTGCCTCGTAGCATGTTGAGCAGTTGCCGATTTCGACCTTCTCTCTAGCTGCTTCCTGTTCAACAATATAGGTTTTTTAGTTGTTCGACCGAAAAGGGGTCGCTGATGCGTATTCTTTATTGAAAAATCAGCCATCTCTAACTTCTGGGTACGTTTATTACTATTGCATCGTAAAATGCAATCTCTACTTTCCGTTTTCCGTTAAATTTGGTACATTTGTCAAATTATTGTACTGTCTAACTATTGTCGAAACTATCCCAAAATACCGAAGCAGTTTCTTATTAGGTTGATATCTTAAATTATGCAATTGTTTTTCTCAAATACCGGATGTCACATTGGATTCACTAGCTTAAGCCTTTTAATTTTATCTAACAATTCAAAGGGTTATGAATGTGCGCGAGTTTTGAATGATACGATTGGTCGAATTCTGTTTATAATTATGTCTCTAACTTTGAATTTTTCTTTTTCCAACGTATTGTCATCTATCCCGTCTCTAGCTTTTTGTCGAGGATCTATCAACGTAAAGCAAATCACAAACGCGCAGTTCGGACGTCAGATAGTCCAAGAACTGTTCTAAACTTGAACCATTTGTTAATTTGTACTCGCGCCTAATTGTCGTATCTTTATTTACAATTTCAATCTGAATCTTTTCTTTTAAGTTACTTGATCTATTTCTAGCATATTATTTCTAATTAGTTGGTCAAATTCTTTTCCTAACTGTTTCAGAACTAATAACTTGTCTACCTTTTCTCTAGTTGGTTCGATTTCTTCAACTTCCTCCCATTTTGCCCATTTTCCTTCTAGCGTACCAATTCTATCATATATGTGACTTATCCTAGTCACTATGTCGCCGTGGTATATCTTTTGGTCCTTCAAACCAAGTTCATATAAAGTCGGGAACTCTATCTTCCAGCGACGCCACTCTAGCTGTTAATTTTTCTAGCATTCCGGTCAAATCTGAAAAATTACAATCTTATTTATTCCAATTTTATTAACTAAATCTCCCTTATCGGCTGTGTAACATTCTAACTGAGAATTCTCAAGGAGACTTCTCTCTTTCTTGAACCTACTCAGATTATAAACGCACGAGTCTATTCGTTTTATCATTGGGGTTGAGTTACCTTTCATTTTCATTTCTAACTTATCTAGCTTATCCCCAGACTCGAGCTCAGGTTCCTTTTCTAGCTCAAAATCTAGCTGTGGGTCAGGATCATTTTTCCCTTCCCTTTCTAGCTCCAGATCATCCTCCTGCTGGCTCAGAGGAGATTGGTTGGCGTCACTCGCCTCTAGCAACAGCCGTTTCCTTTCTAACTCTTCACTGACTACACGAATGATCTCGTCACTCAATTGCCTCGTCCCTGTGAAAATACAATGGGAAATTTAGATAGTTCTCCAAAATTTGACCGAACCAAGCCAAACATGAACAACAAGCGAATGCAGAAGCACTGGAACACACAGATTTTCCACATTCACTTAATATCATGAACAGACTGCATAAGAACACATTATACAGAAAATCCATGAGCCAGCTTAATCTGAGATTTTTGCATGCTTCAAGGTATAATATCTACATATATATATGATTTTTAATTTCGTATCTAACTACTATCTAATTACTCTTACCACTCTAGCTTAAAAATTCATGTTTACCAACTGTATAACGTTTTCCGCCAGACATGGTGAAGACCACTCCTTCCTCCTGGATGTCGAAAACATATGTTTCGTCCGGGTGGTTCTCCGCCAATTGAAGCTCTAAGTCTTGCGTGAGCAAGAACAGCTTCAAGGTCCGTTGGTCTATACATCAAAACCATGTTAAATCCAACTTAAAATATTCAATCATTTCATATATCTAAATTCAATATATTTTCTAACTTGATTCAAATTTTCGAAAACTGTACAGTCTGTCTAGCTTGTATAGTCATTTATTGACTTTCTAGTAATGCGCATTTTCAAACTTTCAATTTCGAAGCATTTATCCGCATCAAACGATATGCGGGTCTCGCATGTGCATAATTGGTTCTAACTAATTTCATGCGCGTCCATTTCACTCGGTCGCGCCACGTACCAACTGCAAATATCAAGGCGGTGTGAATGTCGATCGATCGATAGTTCGCGCGCGCCGGTCGAACGAGCATGCTCTCCAGTCGCGAGTTTCCCCCACTCCGCGCGGTGCGAGCAACACGGCGAGAAACGGCGCGCTTCCCTGGCGCTCCCGCGCAAACCCGGCGTTCCCGCTCAGGCCCGGCGGCCATCTTGGCTTCCTTGCGTCTACCGATTTCTCGGAATCGTCTAATCAAAAACCAATTTCGTGCACTTTTTGCGAAAACCCGGCACTCAAACGACACGTAAACGCTCAAAATTTTAAACTAGCTTCAAAACTAACATAGCTCTGGATCGGAGCATTTCAATTGAATTTAATCTCAAACTAACTGAATTTAATTTCAAACTAACTGAATTTAATTTCAAACTAAACTGAATTTAACATGTAACTAGCCCGCACTTTCGCTCGCTGAGTCACATACCTCTAGCATTTTCCGATTTGTGGAGGTCTCTATCTCGTCCGCCATCTTCTTTCTAGCTGCTGTAGATTCCTCTACCTGATCCCGGTCGATTTCTAGCTTTCTTTCTCTTAGCTAATTTCCTTTGTGGTGGTTGACTGGGTGACCGTAGCTCTGTCTGATCTCCCTTTCTAGCTTCTTTCTAGCACAACACCAACAAACTTTACACCACACTTTTCTCACAAACACTCGCGATCGCGAAGAAGGGACTTCTAACAAAATAACAAAGCCAAAACTATTCCTCTCAAACCAGCGCGCAGTGGAAGCGTGCTGGGCCCATAACCTGTTGGAATAAAACAGGAGAGGAAGGGCTTTGCTTCAATGATAAACTCACCGGTTATATATATTATGAGAATAATATACTCTTTATTCTATATATTATAATATGTTTGTACACTGGGAAGGCCTTGGTACATCCGACGTGTCGGGATCCGTGGCTCGAGTGCAGTAGCGGGAGAAACCGATCTCGCCGCGCCGCCGCTTGCGTCGCTTCCTCCGGGGTCCTCCCCACTCCTCGTTACTCAGTTGGTAACGATAGAGAGAGAGAGAGAGAGAGAGAGACTATCACGTCTTAATTTCCAACAAAATTAAATTGCTTCTAATTTATATAATTTTCATTATTGATACTAGCTAAAATCCCTCACTCGCTTACGCTCGCTCGCTGAAAAATCATTATATAATAGATAATAGATATATTAAATTAAACTAAAAAAATATTTTATTATTTAACTACATTCAATTATTATTTATTAAATTGTATCCATATAGATTTATTATCATATGTACAATAATTAATGAATTTATTATTATTATACGATGAATTAAAATGATAATATTAAAAAAATTGAAATTATCTATAAAAATAATTATTTATATATTAATTTTATTTATAATTTCGATCTGAATCTTTTTCTTTTAAGTTACTTGATCTATTTTCTAGCATATTATTTCTATTAGTTTTGTCAAATTCTTTTCTAACTGTCTTCAGAAACTAATAACCTTTGTCTACCTTTTCTCTAGTTGGTTCGATTCTTCAAATTCCCTCCCATTTCTGCCCATTTTCCTCTCTAGCGTACCAATTCTATCATATATGTGACTTATCCTAGTCCACTATGTCGCCGTGGTATATCTTTTGGTCCTTCATAACCAAGTTCATATAAAGTCGGGACTCTATCTTCCAGCGACGCCACTCTAGCTGTTGAATTTTTTTTCTAGCATTCCGGTCAAATCTGAAAAATTACAATCTTTATTTATTCCAATTTTATTAACTAAATCTCCCTTATCGGCTGTGTAACATTCTAACTGAGAATTCTCAAGGAGACTTCTCTCTTTCTTGAACCTACTCAGTTATAAACGCACGAGTCTATTCGTTTATATTGGGGTTGAGGTTACCTTTCATTTTCATTTCTAACTTATCTAGCTTATCCCCAGACTCGAGCCTCAGGTTCCTTTTCTAGCTCAAAAATCTAGCTGTGGGTCAGGATCATTTTTCCCTTCCCTTTCTAGCTCCAGATCATCCTCCTGCTGGCTCAGAGGAGATTGGTTGGCGTCACTCGCCTCTAGCAACAGCCGTTTCCTTTCTAACTCTTCACCTGACTACACGAATGATCTCGTCACTCAATTGCTCTCGTCCTGTGAAAATACAATGGGAAATTTAGATAGTTCTCCAAAATTTGACCGACACAAGCCAACCTGAACAACAAGCGAATGCAGAAGCACTGAACACACAGATTTTCCACATTCACTTAATATCATGAACAGACTGCATAAGAACACATTATAAGAAAATCCATGAGCCAGCTTTAATCTGAGATTTTTGCATGCTTCAAGGTATAATTATCTACATATATATATGATTTTTAATTTCGTATCTAACTACTATCTAATTACTCTTACCACTCTAGCTTAAAAATTCATGTTTACCAACTGTATAACGTTTTCCGCCAGACATGGTGAAGACCACTCCTTCCTCCTGGATGTCGAAAACATATGTTTCGTTCCGGGTGGTTCTCCGCCAATTGAAGCTCTAAGTCTTGCGTGAGCAAGAACAGCTTCAAGGTCCGTTGGTCTATACATCAAAAACCATGTTAAATCCAACTTAAAATATTCAATCATTTCATATATCTAAATTCAATATATTTTCTAACTTGATTCAAATTTTCGAAACTGTACAGTCTGTCTAGCTTGTATAGTCATTTATTGACTTTCTAGTAATGCGCATTTTCAAACTTTCAATTTCGAAGCATTTATCCGCATCAAACGATATGCGGGTCTCGCATGTGCATAATTGGTTTCTAACTAATTTCATGCGCGTCCATTTCACTCGGTCGCGCCACGTACCAACTGCAAATATCAAGCGGTTGTGAATGTCGATCGATCGATAGTTCGCGCGCGCCGGTCGAACGAGCATGCTCTCCAGTCGCGAGTTTCCCCCACTCCGCGCGGTCGAGCAACACGGCGAGAAACGGCGCGCTTCCCTGGCGCTCCCGCGCAAACCCGGCGTTCCCGCTCAGGCCCGGCGGCCATCTTGGCTTCCTTGCGTCTACCGATTTCTCGGAATCGTCTAATCAAAAACCAATTTCGTGCACTTTTTGCGAAAACCCGGCACTCAAACGACACGTAAACGCTCAAAATTTTTAAACTAGCTTCAAACTAACATAGCTCTGGATCGAGCATTTTCAATTGAATTTAATCTCAAACTAACTGAATTTAATTTCAAACTAACTGAATTTAATTTCAAACTAACTGAATTTAACATGTAACTAGCCCGCACTTTCGCTCGCTGAGTCACATACCTCTAGCATTTTCCGATTTGTGGAGGTCTCTTATCTCGTCCGCCATCTTTCTTTCTAGCTGCTGTAGATTCCTCTACCTGATCCCGGTCGATTTTCTAGCTTTCTTTCTCTTAGCTAAATTTCCTTTGTGGTGGTTGACTGGGTGACCGTAGCTCTGTCTGATCTCCCTTTCTAGCTTCTTTCTAGCACAACACCAACAAAACTTTACACCACACTTTTCTCACAAACACTCGCGATCGCGAAGAAGGGACTTCTAACAAAATAACAAAGCCAAACTATTCCTCTCAAACCAGCGCGCAGTGGAAGCGTGCTGGGCCCATAACCTGTTGGAATAAAACAGGAGAGGAAGGGCTTTGCTTCAATGATAAACTCACCGGTTATATATATTATGAAATAATATACTCTTTTATTCTATATATTAATAATATGTTTGTACACTGGGGAAGGCCTTGGTACATCCGACCGTGTCGGGATCCGTGGCTCGAGTGCAGTAGCGGGAGAAACCGATCTCGCCGCGCCGCCGCTTGCGTCGCTTCCTCCGGGGTCCTCCCACTCTCGTTACTCAGTTGGTAACGATAGAGAGAGAGAGAGAGAGAGAGAGGACTATCACGTCTTATTTCCAACAAAATTAAATTGCTTCTAATTTATATAATTTTCATTATTGATACTAGCTAAAATCCTCACTCGCTTACGCTCGCTCGCTGAAAAATCATTATATAATAGATAATAGATAATATTAAATTAAACTAAAAAATATTTTATTATTTAACTACATTCAATTATTATTATTAAATTGTATCCATATAGATTTATTATCATATGTACAATAATTAATGAATTTATTATTATTATACGATGAATTAAAATGATAATATTAAAAAAATTGAAATTATCTATAAAAATAATTATTTATATATTAATTTTATTTATATATTAGGTAGTTTATATTATTATGTATTATGGTATTTATATTATTTATATTATTTTATTACTATTTATTATTATTTTTATTATTATCTACTGGAACAAACATTACGAAATTAAAAAAAAAATATTCCCTTCCTGTTGATGATGTCCAGTCCTTCATGTTACCTTCACTTGTAACTGATCGAGATAAACAAATAAATAATCGAGTTAAATAATCGAGGTTTTTTATATAAAAAAGTTAAGCATTATTCTAATTAATCCGTGTGGTTTCGCGATTGCTTTCATTAAAAAAAATTCATTTTTTCGAAAATTCAAGAGAGACAAGAAGAGTTAAAAAATAAAAAGTCTGCCTGTACGGACGTACGAACGTACGCTCAGACTTAAACTTTTAAACCATTAAAAAATTAATTAAATACCTATAAAAAATTCAAACACTATGTCTAATTATTCCTTTGGGTGCCGCGATCATATTGAATTAAAAAAAATTAATTTTTATAAACTATTAAAAAAAATATAACATAATTTATACTTAAATCGTCATGTAGACAGTATAAAATTTTAATATGATGTGGATGGATGTGGATGGATGTGGATGTGGATACTATCATTTAATATCTACTTAATGAACCGAATTTTCCTGAATATCTGAGAATTGATCTACTACTTACATCCTACATTCTAGTAATGTTTTTAATATCTCTTAGTTTATTAACAAAACTTAGTTTATTATCATAAATTTATAATAATTACTATATATCTTGGAAATTCATTACGAAATTTAAAAATATCATTTCTTTCTGGAGATGATTTCCAGGTCCCTAATGTCACCTCCAGGTCATCGGGCAACAATTACTGAGAGACCTATTACGATATCAAAAAAAAAAATTTTTTTCGTGTAGTAGATGTCCAGGTCCCTAATGTTACCTCCAGGTCATCGGGGCATCATCTACTGGAAGGTTCATTATAAAAATAAAAAAAAAAATTTTCTTCCTGTAGATGATGTCCAGGTCCCTAATGTGATGTCCAGGTCCCTAATGTTACCTCCAGGTTAACGGGACAACATCTACTGAAAGGTCTATTACGAAATCAAAAAAAAATTTTCTTCCTGTATAAAATGTCTAGGTCCCTACTGTTACCTCCAGGTCGACGAGGCATCATCTACTGGAAAGCCTATTACGAAACCAAAAAAAAAAATTTTCCTGTAGATGATGTGCAGGTCACTAATGTTACCTCCCGATCATCGGGGCAACATCTACAGGAAGGCATATTACAAAATAAAAAAAAAATATTTTCTTCCTGTAGAAGATGTCCAGGTCCCTACTGTTACCTCCAGATCAACGGGGCATCATCTACTGGAAGGCCTATTACGAAACCAAAAAAAAATTTTCTTGCTGTAGATGATTTCCAGGTCCCTAATGTTACCTCCAGGTTAACGGGGCAACATTTACTGAAAGACCTATTACGAAATCAAAAAAAAATTTTTCTTCCTGTAGAAGATGTCCAGGTCCCTACTGTTATCTCCAGGTCGACGGCGCATTATCTACTGGCAGGCATATTACGAAATAAAAAAAAAAATTTCTTCCTGTAGAAGATGTCCAGGTCGTTAATGTTACCTCTAGGTCATCGGGCAATATCTACTGAAAGACCTATTAAGAAATAAAAAAAAAAAAATTTCTTCCTGTAGATGATGTGCAGGTCACTAATTTTACCTCCAGGTCATCGGGGCAACATCTACTGGACGGCATATTACGAAATAAAAAAAAAAAATTTTCTACCTGTAGAAGATGTCCAGGTCGGTAATGTTACCTCCAGGTCATCGGGGCATCATCTACTGGAAGGCCTATTACGAAACCAAAAAAAAATTTTCTTGCTGTAGATGATTTCCAGGTCCCTAATGTTACCTCCAGGTTAACGGGGCAACATTTACTGAAAGACCTATTACGAAATCAAAAAAAAATTTTTCTTCCTGTAGAAGATGTCCAGGTCCCTACTGTTATCTCCAGGTCGACGGCGCATTATCTACTGGCAGGCATATTACGAAATAAAAAAAAAAATTTCTTCCTGTAGAAGATGTCCAGGTCGTTAATGTTACCTCTAGGTCATCGGGCAATATCTACTGAAAGACCTATTAAGAAATAAAAAAAAAAAAATTTCTTCCTGTAGATGATGTGCAGGTCACTAATTTTACCTCCAGGTCATCGGGGCAACATCTACTGGACGGCATATTACGAAATAAAAAAAAAAAATTTTCTACCTGTAGAAGATGTCCAGGTCGGTAATGTTACCTCCAGGTCATCGGGGAAATATCTACTGGACGGCATATTACGAAATCAAAAAAAAATTTTTCTTCCTGCAGAAGATGTCCAGGTCGATAATGTTACCTCCTGGTCATCGGGGAAATACCTACTGAAAGACCTATTACGTAAAAAAATCAAAAAATTTCTTCCTGTAGAAGATGTCTAGGTCCCTACTGTTACCTCCAGGTCGTTGGGGAAATATCTACTGAAAGACTTATTACGCAATAAAAAAAAAAATTTTTTCTTCCTGCAGAAGATGTCCAGGTCGATAATGTTACCTCCAGGTCATCGGGGAAATACCTACTGAAAGACCTATTACGTAAAAAAATTAAAAAATTTCTTCCTGTAGAAGATGTCTAGGTCCCTACTGTTACCTCCAGGTCGACGGGGCATCATCTACTGGAAGGCATATTTCGAAATTAAAAAAAAAATATTCCCTTATATATTAAATTTTCCCATATATTTGTTGATGATGTCCAGTCCTTAATGTTATCTTCAGTTATAACTAATCGACTATAAAAAAGTAAAAAAAGTAATTAAACACCCATCATAAAGTTAAACACTATTTCTAATTAATCCGTGTGGTTCCGCGATCACTTTCATTAAAGAAAATTCATTTTTTCGAAAATCCAAGTGAGATATAAGAAGAGTTAAAAAATAAAAAGCCGCCTGTACGGATGTACGGACGTACGGACGTACGGACGTACGCTCAGACTTAAACTTTAAAACCAATAAAAAATTAATTAAATACCTATAAAAAAGTCAAACACTATGTCTAATTATTCCTTTGGGTGCCGCGATCATATTGAATTAAAAAAAAATAAATTTTACAAACAATTTAAAAAAATATAACATAATTTATACTTAAATTGTCATTTTGACAGTATAAATTTTTAATATAATGTGGATTATTGAAGGGATGCTTTATGAATTGTTACAAATAGTGCAAAATAAATGAAATAATACACATATACTTGTTTACGAAAGCGCTTTACCTAAAGCAGAATATAGAAAAGCAGTAAAATAACATGATATATTACTGTATATTACTGCCAAATTACCCACAAAAAAAAATGTTTATAAAGGATGTCTACATAATCCGCGATTACACAACTTAATAACAAATCTTTTATAAAAATAGTTTTGCTGCCCAAACACCCTATGATAAATAATTGTATATTAGTGCCAATTTACCTATAGAAAAAATGTTTAAATTTCATGTTTACAAATTTCAGGATAACCAAAACTCGATATCGTATTTTCTATAAAATAGTGCTGTAACCCAAATACCTCATAATAAAAAACTGAATATATACTGCCAAATTACCTATAGAAGAAAATGTTATAAACGATGTGAATATATCCCTCGATAACTTAAAACCAACAATAGATCCTCTATAGAAAAGCACAATTTTCAAAATTCCTCATAGGTTTAATATTACGTAGGTTCTTACAAATTTTATTTTAATAAGTTAAAAGTCCCGATTAATAAACACTTCGAGAAAAGTGTACCTCGTACTAAACTACGGTGTAAGAAACGGAGGTGGACCGACTTTCCCCCACTTCTTGTGATCTTATTGAAGCCCGTCGGTTTGTCTCCGCACGGCCACAGCAACAATGTACTATTTAATCACATATACAGTGAGCTACCAAAGACGCGTCATTGTGTGTGTGCAGCATACGGACATTGCGTGTCTTCATAGTATGTGTGAGCTACTGTATTCATGCGCGGCAAAATTAATTTATTTGAATCTTTGAGTTTCGCTCCAAGGTACTATGCTAGGAAAAATCATGGAACTTGCTTAACATATACTTTTTTAACCCTGTAAATTACAGAGTGGACGAATAATTAGAATAGTTGCAAAAAAGTTGAGTAAATTGATATATTATTACCATGTATTATTGACAGCTACTCAACTGTACTACAGTAATTATCAATTTTGATAATAGAATTATAGAATTCTATTCCACTCCAGAAATATTGAGTATCAAAAAAAGGCGACCACGCCACAATCGATTTTGATCTAACACCGCTCAAAAGATCACATTTTTCGAGAGCTTTCGAATGGCTTGGATTAGATTATTGGCCAAGACCGCTGGTGTAAGTTATGCCTCATAAACCTCATAAAATCACTAATTTCCACGTGTTTTAGGACATAACTTACACCAGCGGTCTTGGTCATTAATCTAACCAAAGACATTCGAAAGCTTTCGAAAAATGTGATCTTTCGAGCGGTGTTAGATCAAAATTGATTGTGGCGTGGTCGCCTTTTTTTGATACTCAATATTTCTGGGTGTTCTATCTCTTCGAGATTTTAAAATTAAGAATTGTAACACAGCTAGATAAGTTCTAAAGATTATTTTGAACAAAAGTTGTTTGTAAGGTTTTTTCAAAATCTATTGATTTTTTTGAAAAAACATTCCATTTTTCATGGTGAAATAACTTTTAGCCAAATTATTTTTAACACCTAAAAATTTTTTTTCTATTTTCTGGATGATATTTCCAGCCTGTTCACAAAATTTGGAGTAATTTAAAATTTTCATCGTACCACTTGACGTGAAATAGCCCATATATATATTGTAACGGGGTGGGTACTGGGGATATGTAAGGCCCACGGTTAGGCCCAATCTGTCCCAACTTACCAACCTTAAGTGTGCAGTCCCACGATGCGGCCGGGAATCCCTTTGATTCCCGTGCAATGCCGTTAACAACGTCAAACACTCCGTTTGACTTATATACCGTGTGTTGGGCCCTATGCCCAAAATTGCCAACTAGGATAAACACCGGAGAGGGCGGTATTCGTAGGATAGGACGTTAACCGGAAAAATACTATCAACAATCAATATTATTGTTAATCGGCGAGAAAGATTGTCTCGCCGAGTCAATTTATTAAATTAACAAATAAATATTAATAAATAAACAATAAATGATACTTTAACAATTTGCGGGGAGTAGTACCGATGACTACCCCGAGGTCAGCGCGAAAAGAACGGTTTAAAATCTATTAAACAGTCGATGCGAGCAACCGATCCGGATATGATCGGCTGCTTAACCTGATGGCCTACGTCACACCGTTGTGAGTATGAATCACTGACGTAGAGAGCTTTTACGTAGAAGCTTACTACGTCACGCGCGCCTTCTCTCGTGAAGTGGTTCCCGCGAACCACGACCTTTCTATCCGTGAGGGTATTGTCACGAGAGGGGGAAATGGAGGAACGCTTCCTTCACCTGGACCGTACCAGGTAAATCGGGACGCGAAATATCCTGTAGACACGCGCGGTCTAATGTGGTGCACACTTACCGTTTGTCTATATACTCGCGCCTCTGGCGGGAAACGACTGGGCAAAGGAGAGATAGCTCGTCCTCGTGCTTATCTCTCTCTCTCACTCCAACGGTCGGGAAGGCGGCCGGCTCTTGGCTTCCTTCCTTCTGCCTTTCTCGGGGCCGTGCTGCTCCGCACGCCGACGTGGAGGTTGGTGGGGAGAAAAACCTCACACCCACACACGAACTGCACCAGTCTAATCACTTTTTATCCCGTAAAAATCACTCGGCAATTGTCAACACACCTTGTTGTTGCCGATCGCGCGCGAACTCTCTAACGATACTCTACTGCGCACGATTCTCGCGCGCGTTCCCTGCGCGCGCCGCGCTGTCGATACTCTTTCAGTTACTCACCTGATCGGTAACTCGCTTACCGTTATAATATATATTGATTACAAAATTGATAATTACTGTAGAACAGTTGAAGAACTGTCAATAATACATGGTAATAATATATCAAGTTACTCAACTTTTTTGCAACTATTCTAATTATTCAACTATTATAACAAGCAGTTATACCTGTTATATAATTACCTTCGATATAATATTATACGGTATATAGGTATATAATTATTCGATAAATACCTGAAACTTTTTATAATTCCAATAAATCCAATAACTGCTTATACCTACTATTTTGTGTTTGTAAGCAGCTTAGAGATTGAAATAGTTTATTTTAGTATTATGAGGAATAATAGTACCATATTGTTTGAATGCAAGTGTACGGTTACTCTGTTTTTTTCATAAAATGCATTCGCTCCATTTTTTAAGAAATTTGCCTATAACACCATAACATTATCTGAAATGTTCTGCCGCACTCAAACTTTGCATCATTTTGAAGGTAATTAATCATCGATGAATGAGATTTTTGGATGGATGGATGGATTTTTACTATAAAGGTTTTTATTACTTATAACTATTCAATGTTTTAAACTAATATAATTTAAATATTTCAACAGATTCTTCTTGAAATTTATAAACTTTTTCAAATTTAATCTATATAAGAAAAAATTGTTAGTTTTTGAGTTATTAAGTGATAAAAGTGGCAAAAAAGTCATTTTTTTTCAAAAAATTCGATTTTTTGATTGGCTACAGCTCTGATACTAATTGAAATTGAGGTCTAAAAATTTAACTACACTCTACTCAAGTAGTTTTTTACTGATTCCATACATCAAAACAAATACTATTTTTTAACTGGACCACTTCACACGAAATCTCCCTTATATATATATATAAAATGTGAAAGAAAAAATAGTTGCATTTAATTTTCTGTGTAAAATTTTTGGATATTTTATAAATATGTTGTAACAGGGTACAATATCTCGCGTCGGTACTGGGGATATGTAAGGCCCACGGTTAGGCCCAATCTGTCCCAACTTACCAACCTTAAGTGTGCAGTCCCACGATGCGGCCGGGAATCCCTTTGATTCCCGTGCAATGCCGTTAACAACGTCAAACACTCCGTTTGACTTATATACCGTGTGTTGGGCCCTATGCCCAAAATTGCCAACTAGGATAAACACCGGAGAGGGCGGTATTCGTAGGATAGGACGTTAACCGGAAAAATACTATCAACAATCAATATTATTGTTAATCGGCGAGAAAGATTGTCTCGCCGAGTCAATTTATTAAATTAACAAATAAATATTAATAAATAAACAATAAATGAACTTTAACAATTTGCGGGGAGTCGTACCGATGACTACCCCCGAGGTCAGCGCGAAAAGAATCGGTTAAAATCTATTAAACAGTCGATTGCGAGCAACCGATCCGGATATGATCGGCTGCTTAACTGATGGCATACGTCACACCGTGTGACGTATGAATCACTGACGTAGAGAGCTTTTACGTAGAAGCTTACTACGTCACGCGCGCCTTCTCTCGTGAAGTGGTTCCCGCGAACCACCGACCTTTCTATCCGTGCGGGTATTGTCACGAGAGGGGGGAAAGGAGGAACGCTTCCTCACCTGGACCGTACCAGGTAAATCGGGACGCGAAATATTCAGTAGACACGCGGGTCTAAATGTGGTGCACCACTTACCGTTTGTCTATATATCGCGCCTCGGCGGGAAAACGACTGGGCAAAGGAGAGATAGCTCGTCCTCGTGCTTATCTCTCTCTCTCACTCCAACGGTCGGGAAGGCGGCCGGCTCTTGGCTTCCTTCCTTCTGCCTTTCTCGGGGCCGTGCTGCTCCGCACGCCGACGTGGAGGTTGGTGGGGAGAAAAACCTCACACCCACACACGAACTGCACCAGTCTAATCACTTTTTATCCCGTAAAAATCACTCGGCAATTGTCAACACACCTTGTTGTTGCCGATCGCGCGCGAACTCTCTAACGATACTCTACTGCGCACGATTCTCGCGCGCGTTCCCTGCGCGCGCCGCGCTGTCGATACTCTTTCAGTTACTCACCTGATCGGTAACTCGCTTACCGTTATAATATATATTGATTACAAAATTGATAATTACTGTAGAACAGTTGAATAACTGTCAATAATACATGGTAATAATATATCAAGTTACTCAACTTTTTTGCAACTATTCTAATTATTCAACTATTATAACAAGCAGTTATACCTGTTATATAATTACCTTCGATATATAATTATTATACGGTATATAGGTATATAATTATTCGATAAATACCTGAAACTTTTTATAATTCCAATAAATCCAATAACTGCTTATACCTACTATTTTGTGTTTGTAAGCAGCTTAGAGATTGAAATAGTTTATTTTAGTATTATTGAGGAATAATAGTACCATATTGTTTGAATGCAAGTGTACGGTTACTCTGTTTTTTTCATAAAATGCATTCGCTCCATTTTTTAAGAAATTTGCCTATAAACACCATAACATTATCTGAAATGTTCTGCCGCACTCAAACTTTGCATCATTTTGAAGGTAATTAATCATCGATGAATGAGATTTTTGGATGGATGGATGGATTTTTACTATAAAGGTTTTTATTACTTATAACTATATTCAATGTTTTAAACTAATATAATTTAAATATTTCAACAGATTCTTCTTGAAATTTATAAACTTTTTCAAATTTAATCTATATAAGAAAAAATTGTTAGTTTTTGAGTTATTAAGTGATAAAAGTGGCAAAAAAGTCATTTTTTTTCAAAAAATTCGATTTTTTGATTGGCTACAGCTCTGATACTAATTGAAATTGAGGTCTAAAAATTTAACTACACTCTACTCAAGTAGTTTTTTACTGATTCCATACATCAAAACAAAATACTATTTTTTAACTGGACCACTTCACACGAAATCTCCCTTATATATATATATATAAAATGTGAAAGAAAAAATAGTTGCATTTAATTTTCTGTGTAAAATTTTTGGATATTTTATAAATATGTTGTAACAGGGTACAATATCTCGCGTCGGTAGGGGTAAAGGGATCGGTAGCTATGGCGCTGCCTAGTTATACTCCCTAGGCGGTGCTCCGAGGGTGCGCGGCGGATTCAAATCAGTGAACCCCGCGCACGACCTACCGTTGCGATGTCCGTTAACAACCGCGAGATCACTTGCCGATCTCGCGTCTTTGTACAGCTAAAACGTTGTGAGCTGAAAAGGACTGCGAATAAAAGGGACACATTCGCGGTAAGTTAACCTCGGCCGCTCCTAAAACGAAGAGTGCGGTATTCGGGATAACGGGAATAACGTACGCCGGTAATCAATAATTAAATTCGTACTCGGATATTGATTACATATGAATTTTATTCAAGATAAAGAAATATAAATAAAGTTTAACATAGAACAAAGAAATAACAAAAGCCGTATATACGCCGCGTGAGGTCTCGCGACGAGGTGTAACCACCGGGGTTACTCGCACTTTCTCTCTTTCTAGCACGCGTACGCGGTCGCCCGTTAGCTTCCTCGCCGTCGCGCGCGGGCGAGATCCGCCGATCCCTAACTTAAAGACATAGCCGTAAAGAGAGAGTCTTCTTTATTTTTGATAAAAATAAAGAAATTTTTTATATCTGTTTTGAATTAAATGCAAATATAGACATAATAATTTTAAACCACCTGTGTCCTAGATAACTTATAAATCTTCGGTTTGCTTTAAATTTTTTGCTGTGTTTTTATAGGTGTTTTTATTTTAAGAAGTTAATTTTACTAGAAAAAATATTTATTTTTGTAAGTACATTGCAAAATTTCTTTCAATTTTACAATTCGTTTTTATCAATAATTATTTTAATACAATATACATTTATGAAATTCTTATGTATAGATATAAATTAATAATTATTAAGTTATTTATTTCATTAAAAACTATCATTATACAATTACATTGTTGATTTTTATTTCTTCATTTTTTGAAATTCATTGAAAAATATGATAGTTTTATTTAAACATTTTGTAATTGTAAAATGGTTTTGAATAATTTTGATTTAATCAAGCCAAATTTTGAAATAAAAACAATACGTGGGATGTACGTTACACTCCATGAAAAGAAAGTATAACACTTGATGAACATAATAAAGCAGAACAATAACAAGGAAGATCAGTGTCTATTCTTCTGGTGTCAGGGAAGCTACTGCTAATTGTTCGTTATATTCGAAATGCATATTTTTATTAATTTAAATATAAATAAATAATTTTATTCAATAGGTATTATAACGGGCTCGTGTTTCGAAACGCGCGATAGCCCGTAGACTCGAAAACCGCGTAACCACGAGATTACGCGTGATCGCGCAACGTCGCGAAGGGCCGCGAGACACCGAGTCTCGAGTAGTCCGTTGCTGGCCGGAACCCAAATAGGTACGCGATCCCGATACGAGCAAGAGTGAGTGAGAGAAAGAGAGAGAGAGAGAGAGAGATCTAGTGCGAGATTGGTGTGTGCACGTGTGTTACCCCACTGCCCGAGCCGAGGGTATTATCCTCGGGACGATACGTTGACGCTGTGCCTCTTTCTCGACGCTCGAGAAAGTCCAGCCATTCCCGATACGAGCGAGCGAGGAACTTATCAACTCGCCGGCGCAAAGTAAGTTTCATTGATTTTTCCGTGGTGCTGAGCTTCCCCGTGATAAGCTCAGCACAGTGCAGCGAGCAATAAAAATATAAGGCGCGATCCGCTACTCGGTCTTACGGACGGTTGCCGATCAACGCATATTTCCCGCGCACCGTGATCTCGCCGCGCCACTGCGTACGACCCCGAGGTCGACCGTATCACCTTTTCGTGTAGTAGTTTGTAGCGCAACCGAGTGCATGTAAATATTACAAATACTTACTTTTTACTTAGAATATATGTTTAAACTATTAATTATTAAACTCTCGAGTAATTAATATTGAAACCTCGTAATATTGAAACCTCGACGGGAGCGTCAACCTTCTAGTTGGCGCGCATTCTGAGCATCCGAGCCTCGTTCCCTTCAACAGGCCCGAGCACCCAGAAAGCATATTCCCTTTCCTCCTGTGAGTGTGACTCGGATCCCGCGATTTTCCTCACGGTGGAGAATCGCTATCGTTCTTAGCGGCGCATCACCGGGATTTCGTGTTTGCACCACGGCTAACGTCCGTGCGCGATATCGCGGCATTGAGAGACACGGCAGCGCGGCACGTAGGCCGCGCAGGTGAATCAGCTCGACAGCGGTGCTCGCCGAGTATATTTTTATAATAAAATATTTTTATTTTTTAAGATTATCATTATTTATAAAATGGGAAGGCGATGTAGTATCCGTGGGTGCAATTCAATGCAAAATCTTCTTAGTGCGCCAAAAAATAGTGATATTAGAAATA
The DNA here is from genome assembly GCA_026168455.1 of Theocolax elegans. Classification (NCBI taxonomy): domain Eukaryota; kingdom Metazoa; phylum Arthropoda; class Insecta; order Hymenoptera; family Cerocephalidae; genus Theocolax; species Theocolax elegans. The sequence goes on along the minus strand of CM047427.1, from coordinate 32,147,415 downwards.
AATGGTTTGAACGTTTACGCTGCAAATTACGGAAACAGGATACGTGTGCGAAAAGCATTTTAATCCCGATGATGTGATTAGTGAAAAAAAAGTTATTGACAGTGTTGGAAATGAAGTAAGTTCTTTCATCAAAAGAAATAACAAATGTATTTATTTATTTATTGAACCAGATACCAATTTCAAAATTTAGTGTTAAATAATTCTTATAAAGGTAAACTAAATTTATCTGTACACAGGTTCAATAATGAAACTGCTCAATAACTAAAAATAAATTCGACTTTTGTGTTATAAACAATACAATTATTTAATAATTCAAACTAAGTTAAAATATATTAGATTTTTTTTAAATATATTATTTTAGCAGGTACACGATATTATTTATAAATTAATAATTTATTACCTATATAATAGTAATATATATTATAATATTAATGATAGCAAGTATATGATATCAGTTAAAAAAGTATACATGTTATTTGTTGAAATAACAATAAAAGAAAAATTTTCTAATTATTGAAATTCTGCTATTTAACTAATATTAAAAAATATGTTTTTGTTTACGACGCTATTAATTAAAATTAGTTATTAACTCGCGATTTAAATTTAAATGCTTTTGTATTTCTCTCTATAAATATGATCATAACAATTCAGTTGTTTGTTTTATTTGGCACGAACCTTTCCCGCAATAATCAGTTATTGTCATACTCCTATATACACTGATGTACAATCGTCCATTCTTGCGTTTGCGTGTGTTTATAAATGTGTCTTTCAAATATCAGTCATTAAATGACAGTTTTAAATGAAAATTATAATTTCTATGTCATAGTCAATGACATAATTTATTTTTTAATACATATGTGTTTACTACTTTTTATTAAATTTAATCTTAAATTAAAAACAAATTTTTTTATCAGAAACATTAAAACAATTTTTTTATTGTTTTGGGTTTAAGAATAACAGAATTTATATATGTATATAAAATACATATTGTTTACATTTCTCATTTATATACAAATATTTAAAAATATTTTTAATAAATAACAGAAACTATAAAGAAAAATACACCTACTTTTAAGACTTAAATGAATTAAATCAATGTTTTCGCTATATAGCGTATTAAATAGCTAGGTTGAAAACTAACATTTTTGGAAAAAATGTAGCCATATTGTATACTAATTTTATTGTTGGTACATTAATAGATGCACCTAATCTGTCGCTATAAAGATTATACCAATAAACGATATATAAGTTTATACGGACCTAATTTGTTATTTCAACAAATAAACGGTTTAAGATTAAAATATATTTCATTTTTTTATACATCTTTATAAAAAAATTTAAGTATAAATGAAAGACCTTTTATTAAATCATATATGTATTTGTTTTCTTTTTTTAGTAATTTTTTGTTATTGCTAATGAGTAATAAATTATTAAAATCACAGTGATTTTCTTCAAAAATTCACTTTACTAGCGTATATTTTTTTTAAAACAAAGCGTAAACTTGTATTTTATTATTATTTATTTTTGAATATACAATAAAAATCCAAGTTACGACAAGATCTTTTTCTTGATAAGACGTTTTCTGCTAAGTAATTTCATATTTCCCTTTTTTTTAATTCATTTCTGAATAGTCTATATCATTTATTTGTTATAATTTTTTGACATTTAATAAGACAACAAAAAATTTATTCCTCTAAATCAATTTATTTTTATAAGTAAAATAGTAACGCCTAAAATATTAAAATTTTTAGATTGATGTAAAACTGTTAAGACATTCTTTAAAACCAGGAGCACTTCTTTATGAACATGGTTGTCTAGAACCTGCTTAAAAGATAATGAAATTAAATCAACTTTTAGAGGAGCAGTGTCAACCATCAACCTCAACATCAACTGCTACTGGCAGTGTTGAGGAAATTGTAAATATTGATGAAATTTTAAAAGAAGATTTACTTCATGTACTAATGTTATGTGTTTTTTAGAAAAAAGAATTCATATTATTTACGTGCATTGTATAAATTTTCTGATTTCATATTAGAATACAATTTCATCTAATTCAGATGAAGCTAAGACAGAACTGCACAAAATTCCGAATGGGTTGTACGACGTACTTGTAAAAGAAAAAGAGTCTATAAAATATCCCAATCATCAGTGGGCATCAAGTCTTTGCATTGAAAAAAAAGTAATTATTTTTTCATTTATTGATGCAACATCAAGTCCATCTGGAAGTGGTAATGTCATCCGTACATCAAAGAAACAGGTATATTTTTAAAAATTAATTTTTTTATATATTATGAGTAAAAATATTTAAATTTTGAAACTTTTGATATAAATTGTATTCTAAAATTATTAACTTATATAAATAAAAAATATTAGTCTTTTAAATATATAATGTAAGTTTCTGTGAATCTTATTTCAGTGATAAATTATATTTCATGTAATTTCTTAATTATTGCTTTCAGGTTATTGTTCATAGTAATTCAAGATTCCAGTTCCGATTTTGTAAGAAAAATATAGAATTACAATTGCATCAAAACCATCTACAAACATTGGAGGAATTTCAAAATTTTTTGCAAGAAATTGACGAACTTAAAATATGTACTGGAGGACCATCGATCAAATATTTTAAAGATATCATTACAGATTCCGTTTATAAAGACTTAGTATCACGGAGACATAACAAATGTCCAATTATTTTAGTTTCCGGAAAAGTGTGTCAATATTGTTCTGGGCAATATAAAATTCTATCACAGAATCAAATCCGACAAAAACAAAACAAGAAGCGTATCAAAATACCCTTTTCTGATTTAGTAAAAAACTCATTCAAGGAAATATCAAATGAAAAACACGTACTTAATCAACGGTTGTCTAGAAAAGAACGCAAATTAAATGAGCTTGTGCACAAACTGAATGAAGTTCATGAAAAACTGCAAAGTGTTGAGCGTAATAGTTTTTCTGATCAATTAAAAAGTTATCGCCGAACCTGACGGAAAACCAGGTACTAAATATAATAGTTTATTTACATATCAAATAATAGTTGCTTCTAATTTTTAAGTGATAATATATAATTTATTGCAGATCACCTTAATTAATGAATGTTTGGCTGCTGGTAAAGTGAGCAAATGCTAAAAGTCGAAGATATACTCACGAATGGCTTCTTTTATGCATTCTACTTTTTATACGTAGTACAGCAGCATATAATATGCTAAGAAATAATGGTATTTTAACTTCACCTGCAAAATCCACAATTTCTAAGTACTTACTTTCTTTGAATACTGGTTGCGGATTTGATGATAAGTTTTTTAAATTGTTTAAGAAAAAACTGGAAACATTGCTAAGCATAGCGAGAATGGGAATTTTGTCGTTTGATTGAAATTTCCGTAAGATCTACTATTGACATTAACGTTAAAATGTTAGCGTTTGATGGTTTAATCAACTACGGAAATAATCTGAAACACCTGAAAGGATTAATGATCAAGCTGATCATGCATTAGGTACTTTCAATTATTGTATTACTATGTATATAATATTTATATCCATGTTTAATACTTATAAAATGATATAATTTAAATATATATTTCAAATATATTATTTTATAATTACTATAAAATATTTTTTAATTAAATTTATCACTCTAATTATCTTATAATTAATTTTAGTTACTATGTATCAGTAGTCATGTTTTCCTTCGTTATACTTGACATTTCATCAACCTATTGGTGTATTTGGATCAAAAGGTACCACAGCTACTAATGTTTTATCTGACCTAATTTGTTATTTCAACAAATAAACGGTTTAAGATTAAAATATATTTCATTTTTTTATACATCTTTATAAAAAAATTTAAGTATAAATGAAAGACCTTTTATTAAATCATATATGTATTTGTTTTCTTTTTTTAGTAATTTTTTGTTATTGCTAATGAGTAATAAATTATTAAAATCACAGTGATTTTCTTCAAAAATTCACTTTACTAGCGTATATTTTTTTTAAAACAAAGCGTAAACTTGTATTTTATTATTATTTATTTTTGAATATACAATAAAAATCCAAGTTACGACAAGATCTTTTTCTTGATAAGACGTTTTCTGCTAAGTAATTTCATATTTCCCTTTTTTTTAATTCATTTCTGAATAGTCTATATCATTTATTTGTTATAATTTTTTGACATTTAATAAGACAACAAAAAATTTATTCCTCTAAATCAATTTATTTTTATAAGTAAAATAGTAACGCCTAAAATATTAAAATTTTTAGATTGATGTAAAACTGTTAAGACATTCTTTAAAACCAGGAGCACTTCTTTATGAACATGGTTGTCTAGAACCTGCTTAAAAGATAATGAAATTAAATCAACTTTTAGAGGAGCAGTGTCAACCATCAACCTCAACATCAACTGCTACTGGCAGTGTTGAGGAAATTGTAAATATTGATGAAATTTTAAAAGAAGATTTACTTCATGTACTAATGTTATGTGTTTTTTAGAAAAAAGAATTCATATTATTTACGTGCATTGTATAAATTTTCTGATTTCATATTAGAATACAATTTCATCTAATTCAGATGAAGCTAAGACAGAACTGCACAAAATTCCGAATGGGTTGTACGACGTACTTGTAAAAGAAAAAGAGTCTATAAAATATCCCAATCATCAGTGGGCATCAAGTCTTTGCATTGAAAAAAAAGTAATTATTTTTTCATTTATTGATGCAACATCAAGTCCATCTGGAAGTGGTAATGTCATCCGTACATCAAAGAAACAGGTATATTTTTAAAAATTAATTTTTTTATATATTATGAGTAAAAATATTTAAATTTTGAAACTTTTGATATAAATTGTATTCTAAAATTATTAACTTATATAAATAAAAAATATTAGTCTTTTAAATATATAATGTAAGTTTCTGTGAATCTTATTTCAGTGATAAATTATATTTCATGTAATTTCTTAATTATTGCTTTCAGGTTATTGTTCATAGTAATTCAAGATTCCAGTTCCGATTTTGTAAGAAAAATATAGAATTACAATTGCATCAAAACCATCTACAAACATTGGAGGAATTTCAAAATTTTTTGCAAGAAATTGACGAACTTAAAATATGTACTGGAGGACCATCGATCAAATATTTTAAAGATATCATTACAGATTCCGTTTATAAAGACTTAGTATCACGGAGACATAACAAATGTCCAATTATTTTAGTTTCCGGAAAAGTGTGTCAATATTGTTCTGGGCAATATAAAATTCTATCACAGAATCAAATCCGACAAAAACAAAACAAGAAGCGTATCAAATACCCTTTTCTGATTTAGTAAAAAACTCATTCAAGGAAATATCAAATGAAAAACACGTACTTAATCAACGGTTGTCTAGAAAAGAACGCAAATTAAATGAGCTTGTGCACAAACTGAATGAAGTTCATGAAAAACTGCAAAGTGTTGAGCGTAATAGTTTTTCTGATCAATTAAAAAGTTATCGCCGAACCTGACGGAAAACCAGGTACTAAATATAATAGTTTATTTACATATCAAATAATAGTTGCTTCTAATTTTTAAGTGATAATATATAATTTATTGCAGATCACCTTAATTAATGAATGTTTGGCTGCTGGTAAAGTGAGCAATGCTAAAAGTCGAAGATATACTCACGAATGGCTTCTTTTATGCATTCTACTTTTTATACGTAGTACAGCAGCATATAATATGCTAAGAAATAATGGTATTTTAACTTCACCTGCAAAATCCACAATTTCTAAGTACTTACTTTCTTTGAATACTGGTTGCGGATTTGATGATAAGTTTTTTAAATTGTTTAAGAAAAAACTGGAAACATTGCTAAGCATAGCGAGAATGGGAATTTTGTCGTTTGATGAAATTTCCGTAAGATCTACTATTGACATTAACGTTAAAATGTTAGCGTTTGATGGTTTAATCAACTACGGAAATAAATCTGAAACACCTGAAAGTATTAATGATCAAGCTGATCATGCATTAGGTAACTTTCAATTATTGTATTACTATGTATATAATATTTATATCCATGTTTAATACTTATAAAATGATATAATTTAAATATATATTTCAAATATATTATTTTATAATTACTATAAAATATTTTTTAATTAAATTTATCACTCTAATTATCTTATAATTAATTTTTAGTTACTTATGTATCAGTATTCATGTTTTCTTCGTTATACTTGACATTTCATCAACCTATTGGTGTATTTGGATCAAAAGGTACCACAGCTACTAATGTTTTATCTGCACTTGTCTTACAAGCAATTTTAGAAATAGAAAAAGCTAGAGGTAAAGTATATGGTATTGTATGTGATGGGGCAACAACAAACAAGTGTATGGGGAAAACGTTTGGAATATCTGGAAAAATGGATAATTGTTAATATCGTTTTGAAAATTCTTTCGATGACCAAAGATTCATTTATGATTTTTCTGATGCTCCTCATCTCATTAAATGTATTAGAAACAGATTAGAATAAGAGAAATGTCTAAAAGTATAAAGTTCAATAAAAAATATTGTTTGTATGTAAGTACAATTATTTTTTAATGTAATAGTTATTGCATATTTTAGATTGATGGAAACCTTATTAAATGGAGCTACTACGAAGCATTGTATTCTCGTGATAGTCAAAGCAATCTAAGAGTGTGTCCAAAACTAACAGAGAATGATGTTAACCTAGTACATACAATGAAAATGAGAGTTTCTTTGGCAGCTGAAGTAATTTTTTGTTATGTTATTTTTAACAAACTTCCTTTGAATATTTACATGTATAATAACTATAAATCAATAATATAACTATAATTATTTCAAATTATTTGGAGTTCTTAGAGTCGTTAGACGTTAGCTCAGCAAGACCAACAAAATTCAATATTAATTTATAATTATTTCAGTTATTTAGTAACTCTGCATCTGCAGGTTTACAATATTATTTACAATTGTAAAACCGGGAAAACCTAAGCATTAAAGTGTTTAAGGGGGTATCCTGTTTTCGAAGGCCTAAAAAACCGTTTTTAGGGAATTTTTTTAAGATAGAAAAAAATAACCAACTCCAGAGAACTTTCAGGAATATTTTATTATATAATTGAACATTATAAAAAAATTGTTTTAAAGAAAAATATCAAAATGCAGCCGATTATTAGGCACATTTGTTGGGCAATCCGTAATCCGAGTCTTCTATTGGCGGGAGTGATAGAGCTCTTAATCTTGATCTGAAACAGAAAGCCAAAAAAAATTCATTTTCATACATGTATTTTCTATTTGAACCAAGAAAAATCCGAAGAAATTGTGAAATTTGAAATTTTTTCCAAATTTGAAGCAAAAAGTGCTTTTTACGAGAAAAAAAAGCTCTTCAATGTGCTGAAAAAGTCTTTTGGAAATTTATTTCCAAAAACCTTTTTGGTTCATATTGAAGAGTAGATAAAACTGAAGCTAAAAAACTTCGGATCGTTAGAATTGAGATGTTTCGGAGTTATGCGCCAGACAGTGGAGTTGAACGATTCGTTCGAATTTTGCGTGTGTCCACCTAAGCATCGCGTCATGAGATCGTCATTCGAAAGTTCTTCGTAGATTGGATGAATATGTTCCTCCACTTTTTCGTCAATCAATCGAGCAGAATGTTTGAAGGATGCAAGACGATTCGTAGCTTCGACTTTGCGCTATTCACACCAGATGCCCCGTTGCGTTTAGTGCTGTATCTTCGGAAATACTACGAATCTGACTCTATAACTTCGGATATATATTCTTATACATATAAGGAATAGATTTAAGCAATAAAAAAAAATCGATTTTTTGATCGTTCTAAATCAGAATACCCTCTTATAGGATGCGAAGCGACAAAATTATTTACTTTACAAATAAATAATTTATTCGACGTTTTAAACTGATCTTACCCAAAAGAAGGTATTAGAAAAAATAGTCAAGACATTATGGTATAACGCTTTTTTCATATTATATTAATTCTAATACTATAATTTAATATGAAACTTACAATTGTTTATTTTAAAGACTATTCAACATGCTATAGTTTGGCTTGATAAGTGGGAAAGTAATGAAAAAGTGAGGATGAATTTTTAAATGCATCAACTGCCGAAGGTCTTCGTGTTACTTTGCATTCAACTTTGCATTTAACAACATATTTATTGCAATCTTGTGGTTTTCAATATGTTTTAACCAATAGAATGAATGAAGATTGTCTAGAAGTTGGTATTTTCCATAAAGTATATATACAACAAAAATAAAATTATTAAATTATATGGTTTGATAAATTTTAATCTCAATTTATAGCAATTTTTCGGTATTACACGACAGGCTGGATGTCAGAACGATCATCCAACTTTCCCTACGTTTATGCAGCTGTACTATTTGCTTTCAACGTATTAGATTTTAAAACCGCCAAAGTATGGTAATTGTACAGTGAGAGAGAAGGAGCAAGCACCAACAATTACGTTGGATGATTTTAAAGAAATATTTAAGGGCGACTATAAAGTTGCAGGCAAGTACTTAAAAATATTAAATTATCATACTCAAAATTTACGCAGAAATTTTCATTATCATACGAAAGTTATAATATATATTCTAGAAAAGTGCATGTACAAAAACTCAAAGACAGAATGGATGGTTTAATAGAACAGGGAAAATGGGAATGTGATGAAATAATTGAAAGTGATTATCAAATTGATGAAATTAAGGATACTATTATTTATTTACTGGCTTTGTTGCCAGAAAATGTTTAAAACATCAACATGTGAAAATTGCAGAAATGGATTCACTTCATCGTATGAAAATCTGATTTAGGGATGCAGTGAAGCAGATTTCGTTACGATAAAAACGAGAGGTGGATTAATACATCCTAATATACACTTATTTTTATTATTTCAATGCATAAGGTTTTTTTTTCAAAAACATTTAGAGTCGCCAAATATTTACAATCTAGTCATCGAAGACGTTCTAAAAAGTAATTTTAAGTGTACCTTCCCATGGGAAGAGCGTAAATATAATGTAATTTTTTATTGTATTTATTATTATGTTATATTAAGAATGTGGCAATGTGCTAAAATAAAAAATAAAGATTTAAAAAAAAAGTGAAGAGAAAAAAAAATTGCCAAATTATATAATAAATAAATACATATTTTTTATAAATAAATTAAATAAAAAGTATTTTTTTAAATATGAAATAAAATAAAATATAAAAAGTTTAAAAAAATTGTATATTCTATAAAAACCCAAAAACATATCAAAATTTAAAGAAAAGCAAATCGAATCTTCGTAATTAATCTTTTAAAAGGCTGCTTTAATATTATTATATTTGCATTTAACTAAAAAGAGGTATGGAAAAATATTAATTTATTTCTTCACTTTCATTAAACTGTATGTCAAAAAGTTAGATAATTAACTTACTTAACCACAATTAAAAGTACTTTTGTAAACTTTTCAATGTTTTGTAGCTCGTTCGTCTATGTGTATAATTTTTATATATTAATTAATTTATTTATTTTTTATTTAAAAATATAACGGGCATATAGCCTATACACAAGTGGAAAAATAATAGAAGTAAAACTTAGTAATAGGTAGGTGAGCGCGTATTTACTATTCTATATTAACTAAGTGTCAAAATTTTAAAATAGTTTAAATTTCAGATACAGACCCAAAATATCTTCCATGGTGAAAAGAAAATTTCAAGGCAAAATATTAATTTGCACCAAAGATATGTAAAATCAAAGATATATAAAATTAAAGATATTGTAAAAATTAAAAATTGTAAAAATGACACAATTTTAGCACTCGAGTGCCCATTTCATTCTATTTAATAGTTATATTCAATAAGTTTTGGATGAAACTTTTTTTCACATAATTATTTGAATTATATTATGTTCATTTAATAACATTAGCTGATTTAACATGTATTAAACATGCATGAATATATAACCGGTGAAACTTGTTAATTGGGTTTTTATACCTTTTCCACCGAATAGTGTTTTTACTTTTTCCCATTTAATGTATAATAGTTTATTTAAGATCCAAAATGGTGAAAAATTGAAAAAAGGAAAAAAAACTTTTCTGAACATGCATGACCGTGGTGCAAATTAATATTTTGACTTAAAATTTTTTTCGCACCATGGAAGATATTTTTTGATACTCATTATGTGCTAACATTATTATTATATTTTTTTAGACTTGACGCGGATTCGCCATATATTTATGTAATATAGTAAAATAATTATTGTATATTACGAAGGACATGCTATATCGAAGTACCATACACACTACGACGTGTCTTTGGTAGCTGACTGTGTGTGTGATTAAATAGTACATTATTTCTGTGGCGCCGCCGTGCGGTGACAAAGCGAAGGGCTTCAATAATATCACAGCAGTTTAATGGTGGGGAAAGGCAGTCGGTCCACCTCTATTTCTTACACCGTGTACTAAACAAAGAGAAAGTAATACGAATTAAAAGAAAAGTATATGAATATTAATGATAATAAAAATTTTATTAAATAATATAGTCTATTAACTGTGTTTACATTTTTTGTGCAATTGTAATAATTGATAGTATATAAGATCTCATAAAATTAAGTGAAGAAAATGGACACGTACGTACATACGTACGTACAGACACGGACATGTCCGTCTAATAATATTAAAATAATTAAACAATCACGTTCCGAAAATAAATTTTTTTAGTCAGTAGTTGTTTGTCATAGTGCCCGGTACACATTAAGTCTAAAAAAGATAATGTTTATTTATAATTATTTACAGTAGAAGGGGAAATTCACAAAAAAGTGCTCATTTTAGATAAAAAATTTTAATACAATGTGGAAGTCCTTGTTCGTACGTACATGTTCATCTTCGTCACTTAATTTTATGAGATCTTATATACTATTAATTATTACAATTGCACAACCGAGAATTAATTTTCTGTCAACAATTGTTTGTCGTGATGCCAGGTACAAACTGAATACATAAAAAGTTATAATATCCACATCTACATTCACATTCTATTAAAATTATATTTCTAAAATGAGCACTTTTCTGTGAATTTTCCCTTTTACTGTAAATAATTATAAATAAACATAATCTTTTTTAGACTTTATGTGTAACTAGCACTATGACAAACAATTACTGACTAAACAAATTTATTCTCGGAACGTGATTGTTTAATTATTTTAATATTATGTCTATTTTCTTCACTTAATTTTATGAGATCTTATATACCATTAATTATTACAATTGCACAAAAAAGTGTAAACACTGTTAATAGACTATATTATTTAATAAAATTTTTCTAATTATTAATTTTCATATACTTTTTTTTTAATTCGTATTACTTTCTCTCTGTTTAGTACGAGGTACACTTTTCTTGAAGTGTTTATTAATCGGGACTTTTAACTTATTAAAACAAAATTTGTAAGAACCTATGTAATATTAAACATATGAGGAATTTTGAAAATTGTGCTTTTTTGTAGAGGATCTATCGTTGGTTTTAAGTTATTGAGGGATATATTCACATCGTTTATAACATTTTCTTCTATAGGTAATTTGGCAGTATATATTCAGTTTTTTATTATGAGGTATTTGGGCTACAACACTATTTTATAGAAAATACGATATCGAGTTTTGGATATCCTGAGATGTGTAAACTTGAAATTTAAACATTTTTTTCACTATAATGTGACGCCAGTTCAGGTGCGCGTGCGTTTCGTGCACTTGTCAGTGCATGAGAGGCACGGGCATCTGAACTATAGGGAACGTTAGGGACGCGAAGATGTAAAGAGGATCGCGGTGGTTCCATCGGAAGGACAGGAAACTGTAATTAGTAGACTAATTACAGTGACCGATGATATCTTCCGATGGACACAAGCACCAGTGTTTCAATTACATGTGCTTTGTTTACAGACACACCGTTCACCTCCGTCGCTGATTAGCCCTGGTAGCATAAATAGAGCGACGTTAAATAACAAAAAAAAAAAATTGTATAATATTAAAAACTTACGTAAACAAATTTCGGAAATCGCGAGCAAAGCGAGCGTTTTTGGCTAGTTAGTATGATTACTTTTGTATATTAGCAGTGCAACCACCTAAATTGCAGATTTTTTACTCGTTTTTTTATTTTTTATTTTTATTTCTGTATATAGTTTTATTTATGTATTTATTTTGTTATTCATTTTTATCTTAGATACTATAATTTTTATTTTACTATGTTATATTCGCTTATTATTATTACTGTTGTATGCGCATTTATGTATTAATTCATACTGAATTTTCGAATCAATCAATCATTCTTACTCACCAGAAGCCCTTGGCGCGCTTCTGGTGAGTAGTCTCCTACCTAATTACATTTACAACTTATTACTCACCTGAATTATTACTCACTGCAGCACCTATTTAGGAATTAACCGCTGTAGTTAACCGTTCCTCTTTTGTGCCAATTAATCGAGCCACAATGAAAGTGAGGTTATCCGGAGTTTTGCGACATAGGCAGCTTATTTTCACGCAGCTTGGGCATGGTGGCGCCTCTACTGTTTTGCAGCGGCTGATTCTATTTTAGCAACTTCATGCGCCTCTTTTGAATCCACTATTACGCGATCAATTGCAGCTTTGTCAGAGTGCGTCGAAACCAGATGTATTGCGTCGAATCGAGGCTGGTAGAGGTATCTGCGGAACTACGCTCGCATCACGACCTTGTTCGGGTGGAGGAGGATGAAGATACTCGAAGACGACACGGCCGGGTGAAAGCTGCACTGCGAGGAACGCGCGGAATCCGTCAAATCGAGCCTACTTGCTACAGAAAGAGGCAGCTGCGAAATGCTTTTGCTCGGGCTGTCGGCTTATTCTGTCTTGTCTGACTGCGAGATTGTCACTCGCGTCCTCACCGCCATCGGTTTGCTCTTACTCAGTAATCAATTTCTTGATTATCACCCTTGGTCTTCTCATCCTAAAGGCAGAATTTCTTCGACCGCTACGTCGTCTAACCTCGCACAGAACACCTCAGTAGCGCGTTCTTCCCCATCCACTAAGGGTCTGGTATTTAGATTATCTTTTACGTCAGCGCAAGACCTTGTTGTCGATAAGGTGCACGTCCTCAAGGATATGACTGCCAGGCAACTTATGGAGAGAGAAGGAATGCTGCTCTATTTTTAAGACCTTTATGACCAAAGAAAGTTCCAAAACGATAATCAAGAAGAAAAATAAGGAAGATAAAAATAACATAAAGAAATATGTTACGCATTACCTAATAAAACAAGAAATCGGTACTAACTAAAAAAATATATACTAAAAACTAGACTTGATTATAAAGCTAGACGTTGATTATAAAGTGTAGTCTTAAATTTATTATTAGTTTATAACAAATAAATTTTAAACGATTTTGATACAAATATTTTATTTTATTTTCAAACCAATTTTTTTCATGTGCATTAAACTATTAATTAAAATTTGTTGTTATATTATTAAAACAAATAAAAATAAATTATAAAATCTTTTATTTTAAAAAATGTATACAATTTATTCCTTTTACTCATGATATTTAACTATAACAGTTTATTTTCGAATGTTGGTTTGTATTATTTTCTCTCTGCATTTACAGGCTTGAGACTGTCATATAATGAACCTAAATATAATGTGTATTAAAAGTTTCAAATATTTGCTTTTCTAACATATATATATATTTCAAAATTATGTATGGTATAATACGTAAATATTTTAAAATTGATAAAAATATCCGTTCCAATATGGCTGCATTAAAAATAAAATAAATAATATAATATGGCATCTCGTATATTCATATTTATTTTATATATTTTGTAATTTTTTGTTTCATTAATATCTAAACAAAGTTCTAAAATAATATCACTTTTTGCAGACAATGTATTCTAACAAGTATTATCAAAATATTTTAATTGATATTTAATTAATGCTATATTAGACAATTAATTATTTTAAAATTTGTATATTTTATAAATAATTTTGTCAATAAAATGTCGTTTGATGCAGACAATGAATTTTAAATTTGTTTATTTCTTCAGTATTTGAGTAAAAAAATGTCGCTTGATGCAGACAATGAATTTTTAATTTGTTTATTTCTTCAGTATTTTAGTTAAAAAATGTCGCTTGATGCAGACAATGAATTTTATAATTGTTTATTTCTTCAGTATTTTAGTAAAAAAATGTCGCTTGATGCAGACAATGAATTTTTAATTTGTTTATTTCTTCAGTATTTTAGTAAAAAAATGTCGCTTGATGCAGACAATGAATTTTAAATTTGTTTATTTCTTCAGTATTTTAGTAAAAAAATGTCGCTTGATGCAGACAATGAATTTTAAATTTGTTTATTTCTTCAGTATTTTAGTAAAAAAATGTCGCTTGATGCAGACAATGAATTTTAAATTTGTTTATTTCTTCAGTATTTTAGTAAAAAAATGTCGCTTGATGCAGACAATGAATTATAAATTTGTTTATTTCTTCAGTATTTTAGTAAAAAAATGTCGCTTGATGCAGACAATGAATTTTAAATTTGTTTATTTCTTCAGTATTTTAGTAAAAAAATGTCGCTTGATGCAGACAATGAATTTTAAATTTGTTTATTTCTTCAGTATTTTAGTAAAAAAATGTCGCTTGATACAGACAATGAATTTTAAATTTGTTTATTTCTTCAGTATTTTAGTAAAAAAATGTCGCTTGATGCAGACAATGAATTATAAATTTGTTTATTTCTTCAGTATTTTAGTAAAAAAATGTCGCTTGATGCAGACAATGAATTTTAAATTTGTTTATTTCTTCAGTATTTTAGTAAAAAAATGTCGCTTGATGCAGACAATGAATTTTAAATTTGTTTATTTCTTCAGTATTTTAGTAAAAAAATGTCGCTTGATGCAGACAATGAATTTTAAATTTGTATATTTCTTTAGTATTTTAGTAAAAAAATGTCGCTTGATGCAGACAATGAATTTTAAATTTGTTTATTTCTTCAGTATTTTAGTAAAAAAATGTCGCTTGATGCAGACAATGAATTTTAAATCTGTATATTTCTTTAGTATTTTAGTAAAAAAATGTCGTTTGATGCAGACAATGAATTTTAAATTTGTTTATTTCTTCAGTATTTTGGTACAAAAATGTCGCTTGATGCAGACAATGAATTATGAATTTGTTTATTTCTTCAGTATTTTAGTTAAAAAATGTCGCTTGATGCAGACAATGAAATTTAAATTTGTTTATTTCTTCAGTATTTTAGTAAAAAAATGTCGTTTGATGCAGACAATGAATTTTAAATTTGTTTATTACTTCAGTATTTTAGTAAAAAAATGTTGCTTGATGCAGACAATGAATTTTAAATTTTTTTATTTCTTCAGTATTTTAGTAAAAAAATGTCGCTTGATGCAGACAGTTGATTATTTTAAAATTTATATATTTCATAAATAATTTTGCCAATAAAATGTCGTTTAATGCAGACAACTAATATTTTAATATTTGTTTATTGTTTTTTGTTCCAATGTTAAAGATTTTAACAATATTTCTATGTCATTATCTTCATTTGCAATAATATCATTATAAAACATATCATTGTGATTTTCAATATCAATATTATCAATATTAGGTAATTTAAATTGTTGCAATGTTAAATTATGTTTTGATAAAACGTTGTCTATAATTTTTAAAGCCTTTTGTTCTCCTAAAATTTCAGGTAATTTAGGATCAAAGAAATGTTCTTTATACTTATTATAAAGTTTCAAGGCATCAAAATTGTGATTAAATAATATAATGAAAGCGAAAAGTTCACATAGTGCCTGTGGAAATTGAAAATTACAATTTTCTTCTAAACATTTATCCCATTCATTATCAGTAATGATTAAACCTCTAACTATACATGCTCCATAAAATGTATCATAAACAACGCCTTCGTATGAGCGTATATCTTCAAAAGATTCGGCCCCACGTACATGAAGTAATAATAATCTAAGAAAAAATCGTTCTCGATTTTTAGGATTTACATGAAAGATTCTGACTAGAATGGGTTTATTAAACTTTTTTCGCTTGTCCCATTCTTTTTTTATCTTGTCGTAAACATAATATTGAGGAATTGCACCATAAACATACTTTCTGGCTTTCACATCAGATAAATTTAGTAAAAACCAACTTGTTAATGTTGTTTGATGATTTTTATTAATTAATTTGTCTTCAGATCCTTCTTTAAAATAGACAAATTGTTCATCTTCAAGAGGTACAGCTAATCTATATATTGCATGTGATTGCGAATGTAATTTATATTCTTTTATACGATACATAGCCTCGGGTGGACAAACATACCTTGTAGAAATATATTCGGATATTTCGTCATAATTTAGAACATTGTCTTTTTGCACATTTTCAATTTCTACATTTTTTGTTTCTGTATTACTGAATTTTATTAAAGCTGTATCTAGGCCTTTGTAAAGATATTTAAATAAATATTTTATAGATTTTATTGTATTACATATTTCTACGTTAATGTGACATTTAAGTTTTAGAAGTAGATATGGATTATATGGAACAACAAAACTGTTATCCGCGATTTTATTGTTGGAGTATGTTATTTTTATTTCGTTATTTCGTCTACGATAAATTGGATAACCATTAGGAGATGTTTGTGTTTTAGTACTAAAACATTTTGGATAATGTTTTGTACAATATATTTTACTTCCATCCATACATACACTATTTTTATTCTGAATTCCACAAGGACCATGAATCATATTTTGTTTTACTAATTCATATAGTCTCGGAAATTTATTTTTATCAGGAATTTCTGCACATATGATATTATCAATTTGATCTGTATTTCGAATTTTGTTTAGTTCAGTTAACCATAATAACATATGAATGTAGAGGCCTGAGATGGCTCGGTCGGTAGGGCGTCGAGCTCGTAATCTGGAGGTCCCAGGTTCGATTCCCGGCCCCGACCGATTGATACAAGCACCACTGGCGAATGTATTTTCACCAAGTGCTTTCTTCACCAAGACATCGTATGACCTCCGTCGCTGATTAACACCGATTTGGGAGCATAAAAAGAGCGACGTTAAAAATAATAAAAATGTTGAATATTTATTATTAAATAAATACTACAGCAGATTGCTTCCAAGATATAACTTTATTAAACTGATTTTACAAATGTATATGTACGAATATGATGTATCTCGCTCAAGGATCGAAAACGACTAACGAACCCTCGCACGGGCTACAAAGCTCGAAGGGAAAAACAATAAATGTTTAAAAGGCTAAGAGTGGGAGAAAGGATGCGTGCTAGAGAAAAAAGGTATCTATATGCCTGCTAATATTAATGACGGTGTAGGCAATTTACACGGTGCTGTGTCGTATTGTCTCTATACATGTGCGTATTGCATTTTATTGCAGTACATAATAAAAGCCCAAACGTGTTTAAACTTGCATGCTAGGAATAAGTAAGTTTTATAAAGGTCGCATCCCTTTTTTTTCTTATATACAATTCAAAATACAATGCTTAGTAATTACATTCAACACTCCCACTTATTTTGAATTGTTTACAATATTTAATTTATCGCGAAGGTTACAAAATTGCTGCTTACTTAACGGTTTCGTAAATATATCCGCTAATTGCTCTTCGGATTTGACATAATTAATTTCGATTTGTTTCTTACTTAAAATATCGCGTACAAAATGAAAACGTACATCAATATGCTTAGATCGCTTATGAAACTCTGAATTTTTAGCTAGCTTAATTGCGGATTGGTTATCTACAAGAATCGGAACACACATGCAAGGAAATTCTAAATCATGAAGCATACGTTGTAACCAAATAGATTCTTTAGTTCCATTTGCTAAGGCAATATATTCTGCTTCAGCTGTAGATAATGAAACAACCGATTGTCGCTGACTAGACCAAGATATTGTACCTCCGTTCAGTAAGAATACAAATCCGCTTCTAGATTTTCGCGTTTCTAAACAACCCGCGTAATCGGCATCTGTGTAACCTATTAATTCAAAGTTACTCCCACTGTTTCCGAAAATAATACCATAATCACGAGTTCCAATTAAATATCTTATTATTTTCTTAACCGCTGACCAATGTTCTTGTCCAAAAGAATCTAAGAATTGACTCGCGTAATTGACGGCATACTCAATATCCGGACGGGATACTCTCGCGGCAAACAAAAGCGAACCTACTGCTTCACGGTAGGGAAAACAATTTCTGTTGATATTAATTTTATCATTTATGTCACTTTTTGTTAAATATAAACCGGGTTCAGCGGGTACACTTGATAATTTTGCATCGGTCATTCCAAATTTATCTATAATTTTATCGATATAACTAGATTGAGTTTATTAAACTTTTTTCGCTTGTCCCATTCTTTTTTATCTTGTCGTAAACATAATATTGAGGAATTGCACCATAAACATACTTCCTGGCTTTCACATCAGATAAATTTAGTAAAAACCAACTTGTTAATGTTGTTTGATGATTTTTATTAATTAATTTGTCTTCAGATCCTTCTTTAAAATAGACAAATTGTTCATCTTCAAGAGGTACAGCTAATCTATATATTGCATGTGATTGCGAATGTAATTTATATTCTTTTATACGATACATAGCCTCGGGTGGACAAACATACACTACCGGTCAATTGCTTTTGCCCACTTCGACTCAATTTTACCCGTTACAAAAAGTATCATAACTTGGGTAAAAATTGAGATAAATAATCGTTCGACAGCTCATTTAAAAGCTTGAAGCAAGGACTTTTTAATGGTTTACCGTGCCTATTTAAATTTTTTGTTTTTTAATGTTTTTAACATAAAAATCAAAATGTATAAAATTCGGATTTTCTTGTTCGTCTTCATTTTAAAACTGCACTTCAACCAAGCATCAAAAAATAATTTTATAAAAAAAATTGAAAAGCTTGAATCAAGAGCTTTCGAACGCACTATATTAACATTGTTTTAAAGTCCTTTTTACGTTTTGACTGGTGGTTTTCTTTTTAAACACGTCTTTTCTTCAACTTTATGTATTTCGGAAGGATTAAATTTTAAAATAAAATGTCTAGGAGAAAAAATGTTTGATTTTATCTTAAGATTATGTACAAATTTTTCAGATTGTTTAGAATTTTTTTTTTTAATTTATATAGTTATATATAGTTTAGAAAATTCTTTATAAACAATTTATTTATCAATTTAAAAAAAAAAATTCTAAACAATCTGAAAAATTGTACATAATCTTAAGATAAAATCAAACATTTTTTCTCCTAGACATTTTTTTTTTAAATTTAATCCTTCCAAAATACATAAAGTTGAAGAAAAGACGTGTTTAAAAAGAAAACCACCAGTCAAAACGTAAAAAGGACTTTAAAACAATGTTAATATAGTGCGTTCGAAAGCTCTTGATTCAAGCTTTCAATTTTTTTTATAAAATTATTTTCCGATGCTTGGTTGAAGTGCAGTTTTAAAATGAAGACGAACAAGAAAATCCGAATTTTATACATTTTGATTTTTATGTTAAAAACATTAAAAAACAAAAAATTTAATAGGCACGGTAAACCATTAAAAAGCCCTTGCTTCAAGCTTTTAAATGAGCTGTCGAACGATTATTTATCTCAATTTTTACCCAAGTTATGATACTTTTTGTAACGGGTAAAATTGAGCCGAAGTGGGCAAAAGCAATTGACCGGTAGTGTACCTTGTAGAAATATATTCGGATATTTCGTCATAATTTAGAACATTGTCCTTTTGCACATTTTCAATTTCTACATTTTTGTTTCTGTATTACTGAATTTTATTAAAGCTGTATCTGGGCCTTTGTAAAGATATTTAAATAAATATTTTATAGATTTTATTGTATTACATATTTCTACGTTAATGTGACATTTAAGTTTTAGAAGTAGATATGGATTATATGGAACAACAAAACTGTTATCCGCGATTTTATTGTTGGAGTATGTTATTTTTATTTCGTTATTTCGTCTACGATAAATTGGATAACCATTAGGAGATGTTTGTGTTTTAGTACTAAAACATTTTGGATAATGTTTTGTACAATATATTTTACTTCCATCCATACATACACTATTTTTATTCTGAATTCCACAAGGACCATGAATCATATTTTGTTTTACTAATTCATATAGTCTCGGAAATTTATTTTTATCAGGAATTTCTGCACATATGATATTATCAATTTGATCTGTATTTCGAATTTTGTTTAGTTCAGTTAACCATAATAACATATGAATGTAGAGGCCTGAGATGGCTCGGTCGGTAGGGCGTCGAGCTCGTAATCTGGAGGTCCCAGGTTCGATTCCCGGCCCCGACCGATTGATACAAGCACCACTGGCGAATGTATTTTCACCAAGTGCTTTCTTCACCAAGACATCGTATGACCTCCGTCGCTGATTAACACCGATTTGGGAGCATAAAAAGAGCGACGTTAAAAATAATAAAAAAAAAAAAAAACATGAATGTGAGGCAGTCCTCGTTTTTGAAATTCTATAACATAAATGTAAGAATTAACTTGACCAAGAATTTCGTGTTTCAATAATTCCTCTATTAATACCTTTACTTTTAGGTCAAATACACGCACTATCAGATCTGGACTGTCAAGCGTATTTTCATATTCTAATAAATTTTCTGTAATCTCGTTCCATTTAGGATTGCACGTCATTGTCAGAAAAATGTCTGGTTTTCCATTATTTTGCATTATGGTTGTTGCATCTAAAAAGTTCTGTTGCATCGCTCTAGGACTACCTATATAACTAGACGGTAGTATAACCATTTTACCAATAGAAACATGTTTATTATTATTTTTATTGTTAAGTTGATCCATTAAACCTTTATATTGATCAGTTTGTAATTTATGCTGATCTTTTCTAATAAAATACAGACGAGTATTTTCAACTTTAGACCATGAGTTTAGGATAAACTGGTTTGATAAACTTTTGAGATTTAAACATGGATTAAATTCTTTTCGAATACAAAACCTATATGAATAATATTGCAAGGCAGATATATTATTATATTTTTTTTCATCTGATAAACTTTTCATACATAGTTCCCAACCTGAATCACCGAAAGGAAATATTAATGGATACACCATTGGGTCAATGTCTTTGTTTATAATTGCAATTGATTGAGGTTTTTTTCCTTTTTGAAAAATACATATATCTCTGTTAGAAGATGGTTCTCCATTTTCTCCAACATAGAATATAGCAACTTCATTACATACTGCTATTTGCGATTTGTTTTTTAATGCTTTATCTCTAGTTAAATACATTTTAATTTCTTGAATTGGACGATCTAATCTTATTGAACGTTCATGTTCTTCGTATTCAATTTCATGCATCATTTTATAAGCACTTGCAAATGGATTTTGTTTTAAGCTATCCGTATGAATTTTTTCAGAATTTTAATGCAATATTTTCTTAAAATAAAATTTTTGAAATCGTCAATGAAACTCACTAATACAGAAGGCGATATACTTAATATAAATGAGAGTAATTTAAATAATAATGTAATAATATATACAACGAATATAGTTTTTTCTGAAGTGTTTGATACTTAAATAGGTTTTTTTATTTTTAAAAATCAATTTAAGGTCGACTTATTATAAACAAATTATAAAATAATAACAAACGAATTATAAAATAATAATATTTTTCAAGTATACATTATTTACATCAAGCAACATTTTAACATATCATTACTTAAGAAATAAATATTAAAAATATACAAATTTTAAAATAATTAATTGTCTAATATAGCATTAATTAAATATCAATTAAAATATTTTGATAGTCATTGTTAAAATACATCGTCTGCAAAAAGTGACATTATTTTAGAACTTTGTTTAGATATTAATGAAACAAAAAATTACAAAATAATTATTACCTATAATAACGAATATACAAAATGCCATATTATATTATTAATAGCTCCAGTTTGCAAAAATTGTAACAAAATCACTACCTATTTCTTACCTATTTAAAGGATACATCAAGTAGATTCGGAAAATAAAATTAAAAATTTGATAATTTGAACGAGTCTATAAAACGGCAGGATTAAAAACGGAAACACCATTAAATTATCATTAGTATTTAATTAAACAATCAAATAAGCCAAATTTTGCGGAATTTCAAGTACACTTACGGACAAAACATTCTATTTAATATTTTGAGGTTGCGCTTAATCTATTAATTATCTAGTTCTGAGATTCTCATTCCAGCAGGGACGTTACTATATGTTTGAAATATTTATATATTTAAACAAGTTATTTTAATTTACGAATAAGTTGAAAATTCCTAATACATTGCCCGTACTGAAAGTATTAACTACGACATGGTTAGATTTTTCTTGGTTAGATTCGTTAGATTTTTGCACTACTTAAATACGTTAAAATTTACAATTAATGAAAACTGTTTTTTTTTAATTTATCACAAACTATTTTTTGTACAAATAATTTAAATCAAAAATTAAAAATTATTTCGAATGTACGTTTTCTGAAATTCTCCATTATTATTAATTTACTTATTAACTTAATTAAATTAATTATTAATTAATTATAGTCAACGACGGCTTGAATGACATTTTATTATTATCTACTTGAATTTACAGAAAGTATTGTCACTTCTCCAGGTCGGCCGGACATCATCCACAGGAAAGTCTGCATGCCAGTCTGCTTATATTTGCAAAAAATACTGTCACTTCCTGAAGACGATGTCCAGGTCGTCAGGGTGACCTCCAGGTCATCCGGACGTCGTCTACAGGAAAGTCTACATGCCATTCTGCTTGAATTAGTAAAAAAAATGCCATTTCCTGGAGACGATGTCCAGGTGGTCAGGGTAACCTCCAGGTCATCCAAACGACGTCTACAGGAAAGTCTACATGCCATTCTACTTAAAATAGTAAAAAATATTGTCACTTCCTGGAGACGATGTCCAGGTGGTCAGGGTGACCTCCAGGTCATCCGGACATCGTCTACAGGACGATCACCCTCACCCTGACCTCTTCACCGTAACACACTTACCCTTATACATATACGTATATATAAAACATAATAGAAGGACGCCCAATAGTGAATGTCGGACGCCGGACACTTTTGAGGAAAAATTTTAATTATAATAAGAAGATAAGATGACGGTAAAGTAATAGTAGGATATATGAACGAAAAAAGTGCTACTGAAACTGAAAAAATTCTGAAAGAAAAATTATCAGGTATATGTGAAGTTAAAAAAGAAGTATTGAAACTCAAACTGAAAGTTATGGGGATTGATAATTTCGAAAATTTAAAGTCAAAGGCAATTTAAAATGGTTTGAACAAAACAATTTTCATATACTTCAATACTGGTTGCAACGTTGTGCACGGATATGAAAATAAAAGAACAAATCAAGAACATGTAATAATTGAAGTTACAAGTAAAATTTACAAATATATAAGAGAAAATATAAATACAACGTATATTGTTTATCAAAATTGCAAGGTACATGACGTTATCAATTTAAGACCATGTTTACATGTGGAAGATTTGGTCATAGTGTTACGAAATGTACAAATAGTAAAATTTATCTGAAATGTGTTGGTGCACATGCTACTGTACATTTCATGCATGGTTAGCTTGTGCAAATTATGTTTTTCATAATAACAAGTGTAATAGAAATAATGATTTTCAACACACGGCTGATGACAGCGAGTGCTGCCAAGTATTAAAACAGAAAATAAATAAATATATTGTGAATATAAATTATCCAATAAGCCCAAATATACCAAGTTACATCGGTAAATTAGTATTTCCTCCTGTCGCTAATTTGAAGGTAAATAAAATAAAACTAAGTCTATAATGTCGGTGTCATCAGTTACATCACACAGCTCAAGTATCCTGCAAGGATATCAAAATGGATAACAATTTCGACGGTATTACAGATTTAGTTAATGATAATATTAAAAAGTACTAGTCTTTCAAGATGTAGATACATTGAATTCTTATATAAATGTATATGAGGACAATAAATTGTATATTAATATAATTAAAAAGGCTATACAATATATTACGATTATAGTAGATTAAATAATCAGATGGTGTTGTTATATACATTGATGAAAAAATGAATGAATTCACTGAAATCATAGAAATTGGTGAACTCAAAATATTCAACACACGAATAATCAATGAATTAGTAACTATTGAAATTTCTTATTTGTATAGGTCACATAACATAAGTAAAACAGATTTTTTAATGAATATAAAATAATTAATATAATTTAAAAAAAATATTACTAATCGCATGATAGTAGGGGATTTCAAGTTTTGGCAATATTAGTTCAGAGAGTTTAAAAAATTTTCTCCAGGTGTTACTATCCAGGTTTTTGATCTATTACAAGTCCAAATAATCTAACAAATAATAGTTATTGTATTGACAATTTTTTTTATTAGAATTAGTCTCTGAACACTAAATCTTACAAGTTAGTTCATACAATTACTGATTATTTTCCATTTTTTTTTCGATTAAAAAAATTCAATTATTCAAAAATGGAAAATATAAATGTGCAATATAATAAACTTATTTCATATGCAAAAAGATATAGTTGACATAATATATTGTCAGTGTGTGATTCTAATCTAGCACTTGATGTTGCAATTTCTAACATCAAATAATGTACTGAAAAGGTAATACTAATAACAAAAACAATAAAAAAGATAAATCTATGCCAAAAAACGATTGGATAACTAAACAATTACAATTTCATGTAATAAAAAATAATTGTTATATACTTGGAGATTAGATACAAGCAATATGATGAATATAAGGATAGAATAACCGATATGTCCAGTAGTTGAATATACATAAGCAAATTTGTATACAATAACGTGTTTATATATAAGTAGCAAAAAGTAAACACAATAAACGTCAAGCAGTTGGCAGTTAGGCATTTAAATTTCTTAGAATTAGTAGATACATTCTATTTAAAAATCTAATGTCATGTTTCTTGATAATGTTATTATTACCAAGTTTTATGTGCACAATCTCTGAGATAAGACGTTTATTGTAATTACCTTCGCTATCAACAATCTTTACGCCATCCCAAACAAAATCGTGTTTAAAAAGAAATACATGTTGATTGACTACCTGTTATGGATTTTTGTTCTTTTTATGTTCACTAATCCTGGTCTTTAATGAACGTATCGTTTCACCAACATACGAGGCAGGAACATTTTTACAACTTAACTTATAAACTACATTTGTGTGTTCTAATTTATTTGTCTTATATTTATCTAAAGTAATTATTGAAATAAAGCTTTTATGTACCAATGTTAATGCCTGAATGTTATAAGAACGTAAAATACATAATAGTTTGTCAAAGTTAATAGTATAAAGAAGTGCTATGTAGTCAAGACGATTAATTTTTTAATTTGACTGGTTGCTAACTTTGCTACAATTAATTTTTTTTAAACGAGTATGTATAGCTTGTTTTATAAATTTTATCGGATAATCATTGTTCAACAATAATTTTTGGACTGTTTTTGAGTTTTTTAATGAAAACGTACATCGGGCAAAAAAATTGCTCGGTCGACTAAATTATAAATAACATTCTTTTTTTGCTGAATTTGGTGATTTGAAAAATAATTAATGAGTCTTCCGGACGAAGTAGGTTTTTAATACCAAATTGTAACAATACGGTTATTCTCTTTAATTAAGGAAGTATCAAAAAAGTTAATTTGTTTATCCTTTTCCAACTCAAAAGTGAACTGTGAATTATTATTGTAAGAATTAAAAGTCTTGATAACTATGTCTATGTGTTCCTTTTTTATGCACATAATTGTGTCATCAACATATTTAAAGTAGAGTAATGGCTCGGAATTATGTACAGTTGATAATTTATTTAAACAATCATTTTCCAAATCGTCCACATTACATTTTCTGCAAGGAATGGAGGAATGGGAGCACCCATAGGTGTACCGTGAGTCTGTTGATAATATGTGTCATTGAATATAAAAACAGTATTGTCATAAAGAAATTGTATAAATATTGTCATAAAGACAGCAAAACGTTGCCAGAAAAATCTGTGTTTAAGATTTTTTTCCCTTTGCCTACGTCAGATCGTTTAAAAAAATGAAACTATCAAAATGGAAAGCGATCAACCTATCTAGTGTAACGGTAAGGTATTGTTTACCTTATCATTTGACGATTTCGAGCAACACGAGCGAACAGTATTGTAATGTTCACATCGGCTCGGCTCGGTTCGTCGTGGCTACACGGGCGAGATTGGCTTCGCGCGCGCACCTGAATACGTATGTGAGGGGGAGATTGGCGCGCGCTCGAGAGATATAGCCACCTTGACACGCAACAGGTGTTGTCCCCCCGCGTCCCGTGTTTTAGCTTCGCTGTGCTTGTTTTGCTGTGGTCTTCGTGGATGTATTTTAACTTTATCAAAGAAAGGCGATCACGCCACAATTGATTTTGATCTAACACCGCTCAAAAGATCACATTTTTCAAGAGCTTTCGAATGGCGGTGGATAGATTATTGGCGCAAGACTGCTGGTAAAAGTTATGCTTTAAAATACATGAAAATTAGTGATTTTATGAGGTTTATGAGGCATAACTTTTACCAGCTATGCTTGGCCAATAGTCTCATCACCGCCATTCGAAAGCTCTTGAAAAATGTGATATTTTGATCGGTGTAAGATCAAAATCAATTGTGGCGTGGTCGCCTTTTTTTGATGATCAATATTTCCGGGTGTCGTATCTCTTTAAGATTTTAAAACTAAGAATTGTATCCTGCGTAGATAAGTTTTAAAGATTACTTTGAACAAAAGTTGTAAGTAATGTTTTTTTCAAAAAATCAATAGATTTTGAGATAAATGGCTTTGAAAATAGCAATTTTTTGAAAAAATTAAAAAATTTCCATTTTTTATGGTGAAATAACTTTTAGCCAAATTATTTTTAACACCTAAAAATTTTTTTTCTATTTTCTGGATGATATTTCCAGCCTGTTCTCAAAATTTGGAGCGATTTTAAATTTTCATCATACCACTTGATGTGAAATAGCTCCTATATAACAAAAAGTTGACAGCTTTAGAGTTAAAAATAATTAAAATGCTAAAAATGTTCATTTTTCGAAATATTTCAAATTTTTGACTGTGTATAACATTACATCAATATGAAATAAAATCCAAAAAGTGATTTCCTATATTTTGCAACTTTTAAAATTAATCTTTAGACTGCCGGCATTTTTGCCTTATAAATTGATATTTTTGATGTGCAAAATTTATACATAAAAACACCTCATATCTCTAGAGTAGTTGTCAAGGTCACAGGTGGCTCATATATGAGCCAGTCCGGCTGGCAACGGTCGGGTGAATGTTAAAAATTGTTTAAATTACTATATATTCATTTTTAACAGAATTTTCTTGATATTACAATGTAATAAGACCCCAAAAATACTCCTTTAGTTATCAATAAAACCGTAAGCATCCCAACTACCCCTAGCGAGGGGGTGAAAATTTCGAAAATTCATTAGTAGGCTGGTTTGGATTTTTTCTACGATGTTTTCTCGTAAACACACTGTAACAGGTGTAAAGCATACCCTGAAGTTTGTCGCAACCTATGGAGGTGTCAAAACTACCCCTAGCGAGGGGGTGATTTTTTTAGCGAACGTTCTCGAAGACTGAAATATTCGACAAATTTATGTACAATGTGTAAGAAATTTATTAGCAATATCCATATTTTACATATCTAAAACACTTTCCTTCTGCTAGACCCAGAGCTAACGACGTGAACGTAGAAAGTGATGCAGCTCCATTTTCTTTTATTTTTAAATTTTTTTTATATTTTTTTTATTTTTTTATTTTTTATTTTCATTTTTAGTTTTATATAATTTTAGTCTATAATATTTCTTTCGTAGGAAATTCTTCAAAACAAGATGCAATACAAAGAGCAACATCACAAGTTGAACATATAAAAAAACTCTGAGATCTGTTTTGTTTCAGAGACCATAAATTACATCTTTTTCTTTTATCGATTTTTTTTGGAAAATGCTGACCTACTAATCGAGAAGGAGTTGTAACATTTCGGGCTTCTTTATGTACATCAAGATTCAGTAATGCTCTTATAACTCTTATACGAAAGGTTGGAAATGATATTTTACCATTTTTCATTTTATAGAGAGCATGAGCGTTGCATAAAGCTAAATCGATCAAATGTAAAAATAATTTGTTATACTGTTTCATAGATATCCTCACTGTTTCAGTAAAAGCCAATTACTTATCGATAAGATCTATGCCATCCATTTGTTTATTGTAGTCAATGACACAAGTTGGTTTGATTTTTTCATCCCCTGTAAGATAATGTCTTTTACCTGTTGAAGCAAATTCAAGCTCATGGATACTTATGATTATGTGAACATCATTTTTATCTTTCCACTTTATCGCAAGCCAGGTCTCAGTATGGGCAACTTGTATTTAATTTTTTTCTAACTTTTCGTTTAGAACAGGCATTCCTTTTCTATTTGACTTTACTGTACCGCATACTCCTGTATCACGATCGTGCGAAAATTCAGCTATCTGAGGAGATGAATACCAATTATCTATCCACATAAAGTGACCTTTGAAAAAGAAGGGTTGCAAAAAATTAGCAACAATATCTCCTGTTATGCCCAAGCCAAACTTATCATAATCCGTATCTGCTTCAGTAAAAAATAACAAAGTCTATGATATATCCAGATTGACAGTCAACTATTTCAAACAGTTTTATACCGAAACGGTGCCTTTTCATCGGTAAATATTGTTTGAATTTGAGTCTTCCTTTCCACAGCATCAAACTTTCATCAATGCACAAATCTTTTCCAGGATTCAAACTTTTTCTAAACTTATCTTTCAGATAATCTGCAATAGGTTTGATTTTTTTAGACAGTGATTTACTACTTATGAATTATCTTGAAAATGTAAAAATCGTAATATCTGCTGATATCTATTACGAGACATTGTTTGATTGAAAATTGGAGTATAAAGCAGAGTATCAGTGCTCCAATAATCATTTAGTTGACCTTTTCGAACATGTCCCATTAGAATTGAAAGACCCAAAAATTTTTTAAACTCTTCAACCGTCAGATCTATCCAGGCTTTCATTTTAGACCGATTTGGATTTTCTGGATTTTGAGATTGAAAAAGATTTGTTTCCTTCACAATCGTTTCGAGGATATTCAAATCGATGAAATTTTCAAAATAATTTATGGGTTCATTGTCTTCCAAATCAACATTTTCATTTATGCCTCCTACACCAGTAAAATCTTTTATTGATGGATAAAAATCAGTATCATAAATAATTTCCCTTAATGATGTAAAGTCAGGATCCTCCAAATCTACATCCGAAATATCAAAATTATCGTCGTTAGCTTCATCTGGTTCAGATTTATCACTACTCCATGGATCAGGATCAGCCATTTTAGTATTTTCTTCTACCTACCTCAAAAGATTTTATGATAAAAATATCATTTCGTAAAACGATGACCTTCTCTTATACCTTTTGAAACGCAAATTGCTGGCGGATAGAGTTTTAGCGAGATCCCTCTAGCGGATGATGCGTGAAATGCGAGCATACTAAAAGGTATACTTCACCTAATTTCAGGATACATTTTACAGATTTTACAGCGTATTTCCGAAAAAAATCATGTAAAAAGTCAATAACCACCTAATAACGAATTTTTGAAAATTTCACCCCCTTGCTAGTAGTAGAGAGGTAGTTTCGGCATTTCAATCAATTGCGGAAAATTTAGGGCATATTTTACGCATCTTTCAGCGTGTTTATGGGAAAAACGTGTAAGAAGTGAATACCCAAATAATAACGAAATATTGGAAATTTCTACCCCTCGCTAGGGGTAGTTTTGGCATCTCAATTGATCCCGGAAAAATTTAGGACATATTTCACAAATTTTACAGGCTATTTACTAACAAAATTTCAGTAAAAAGTTCAATAACGAGTTTTTAAATGTTTCACCCCCGCGCTACGGGTTGTTTGAATACCTCGATATGAAAATAGTTTCAGCTGTATACTTTAGAGATCAGAGAGCCTACTTATTGAGAAAAATGCATCAAAATATCTATATCCATTATTAAAACTATAATTTTATTACTGTCCCATATATGAGCCATGCCGGCGGTCTAAAGATTAATATTTATTTTTTGTATATATATGGGTGGTTCTCTGTGAAATCGAAGATGTAAAAAATGAATATTGCTATAACTGTGGGAATATGTTTTACAGGTGTCCAGTAGTTCTTCTGAATTTTTCATTAAAAATACTGTTAAAGTCATAAATGCATGATGTCACACTCTTCTAAGCCATTTAAACCTTAAATACTGAAAATCAGCAATTTTTCTCCGGACTCTGAAAACCAAATACTGTCTAAAAGATGTATTTTTATAGTGAGAAACTGCCTATAAATTTCCAGAGTCGGTCTAAATCATTAATATCACTTTTGATCAAAATATCTGAGAAAAGTGTCCGAAATATTAATAGAAATGTATATTTGTTGCCTTATACCGATGAATCTGTTAGAACGATGACTGCAAAAGATTTATGCAGTTACCTTGAAGGTTTAGGGAAGTTACCTTGGTTATAAAAAATTCAATTTTAAACATTTATAATGCTGGATTTTCAATTTTACAACCACTTTAAGAATTATGATACTAATCTGAAGGATTACTACAAATGTATCAACATTATTATTATAGTAACTAAAGATGCGTATTTATTACAAACAATATATCAATAAATAAGATCTGAGATTATCATGATTAATACGATTAATTGACAGTAACAAGTTTGAGAAATTCAAATAATGTATTGCTGAATAATTATAATAATTATGTTGATACTTTTATAGTAATCCTTCAGATTAGTATCATAATTCTTAAAGTGATTGTAAAATTGAAAATCCAGCATTATAAATGTTTAAAATTGAATTTTTTATAATTGTATAATTATAGTTGTATTTTCAACGGCTCACAGGAGATTAAACTGATACTGAAAAAAATGGAGATACTTTTCCACCACTTCAAGGTAACTGCATAAATCTTTTGCAATGATCGTGCTAACAGATCGGTATAAGGCAACAAATATACATTTCTATTAATATTTCGGGCACTTTTCTGAAGAATTGCTGATTTTCACTATTTAAGGTTTAAATGGCTTACAAGAGAGTGTGACATCATGCATTTATGACTTTAAAAGTATTTTTCATGAAAAATTCAGAAAATTTTACAAAAAAAGTCATATTTATGTTTATAGTGAAAAATGCATCCCCTGGGAGCTACAAATTCATGAAAATGGGCATATAATGCAAAAAGTGCTAAAATGTCAACTTCGACTCTCTGTAACTTAAAATAATAGCCCCGAAAAAATCTGAAAAAATTATATATATATATATAATGTGTCCCTTTTTAATCGTTCCATCTAAAAAAAGTGGTAAAAAAGTTACTCCAATCGAAAAATATTTCAGACCAAAGATGTAAGATTCACAGGGGTTAACAATATAGTATCAATGAATTTGACCTTGAATTCAAATTTTAAGGTCATTTCAAAGTCAAAGTAACTTCTTTAAATAGGAACCCCTATTTTTGACCCCGGAAATGGGAAGAGAAGAAAATTTTACGTTCAGAAAGGTATAAATTAGGATTTCAAGGTCATTCGAAGTTCGACCAGCAAATTTTATTCGTCCCACCTAAATATCTCGGAAGCAAAGACTTTCGATAATAAACACTCGAAACAAAAGTTGTCCAGGCAACGACAGCCTAGTTAAGGAAATTGTGTCGAAACAGATACGTGTTCATGATCCTAACAATCCCTCTGTGCAAATTTCCCTCCAACTTCCACTTGCGCTGCCGGAATGCGGCGCAGGTAGGCAGGTACGCGCTCGAATACAATAGGTGCCCCGCTGAGTTTGGGACTTCGAGATGCTTCGCAATCGTACTGTGGCAGATGCTATTCCAATTTTAGTTGTATTAGTGCGTATAGTTGTGTAAATAAGAGCATTAGTACAGTCTAAGATGACTGAAAGTATAGGTTTCTTAAGTATAGGTTCATTTCGAAGAGTTTTACAACTGTTGGCTCAGTATTCTCGTAGCTGTCGATTAGTTCACTGCTGTTTTGCGTGCAAAATGTCGTCTTATCCTAAAGGTGAAAAGGCCGGGAGGTATCGAGCATCAGAGCGCAAGCGTTCTTTTCAAGGAAACCAGCATACAACGGAAACGGGCGAGCCAATAGGTGCTAGTGCAAGTGCCCGAAAATTGTCTGCAGGATCTACTGATAATGTTTCGATTGACTATGATCATCGGTACCGCATAATCGAGTTTATGACAGTTTTTACCGTGTTGAGTGAACTATTGTGCTGCAGAAAATGCAAAGGAGGGGTGAATTTCAAGGAGGCTGGGCATCGCGGTCTCGGTTGGAAACTAGTGATTTCGTGTAGATGTGGTGACACTCAAGTGAACTCTGGCCCTTTCATCAATAACGGCTTCGAAGTCAATCGTAGAATAGTGTTTGTTATGAGACTTTTAGGTGTAGGCTTGAAAGGCCTCAATTTATTCTCAAGTTTAATGGACTTTGGTGAAGCATTAAGTAAAAAGGCATATGATGGCACATTGGAGCATATACATCAAGCGTCGAAGATCTGTTTTATGAGTAGTTGCCAAAGTGCTATTGAAGAGGAGAAGAAGCTCAACGAAGAAAATGACAGGCCACTTCTACAGTTAAAAGTTTCAAGCGATAGATCGTGGAAAAAGCGTGGTTTCTCATCAAAACTTGGTGTCACCACTTTGATTGCATACGAGAGCGGGAAAATTATTGATTTAGTCGTGAAAAGCACGTTATGTCAAGCGTGCGCAACATGTAAATACAAAAAAGACACATAAGAATATCTGGACTGTTATGAAGGACACACAGACGAATGCAGCGCAAACCACGCCGAATCCGCTGGCAAAATAGAGGTCGATGCAGTCGTCGAAATGTTTTTGAGATCGCAAGAGTATTAAGGCGTCATGTACACTATTTACATCGGCGATGGTGACTCCAAGACTTTTTTGGCTATACTTAAAATAAATCCTTATGGAGAAGACTGCTTTGTCAAGAAATGCGAGTGCATTGGACACGTTCAGAAACGAATGGGTACGCGTTTACGAAATTTGAAAAAAAGTGAAAAAGTTGGCGGAAAAGGAAAACTCACCGATGCGCTCACCAAAAAATTAACCAATTATTATGGACTTGCGATTAGAAGAAATGTTAACTCCGTTGAAGACATGAAAAAAGCTATAATGGCAACATACTACCACATGTGTTCAACTGACGAGAACCCGCAACACGAAAACTGCCCTGCTGGAGTAGACAGTTGGTGCGAATGGCAAGCCTCACAATGTATTGGAGCAAACGTTTATGAACATCCTCCGCCACTGCATCCGGACGTTCAAAAACACCTTCTTCCAATCTACCAAGATCTTTCCAAAGATGATTTATTGGAAAGATGTTTAGGTGGCTACACTCAAAACGCTAACGAGAATTTTAATGCGCTCGTGTGGCGTTTAGCACCAAAACACTTGTATTGTGGCGCAAAGACCGTGGAAATTTCTGCTTATATAGCTGCCGTAGTTTTTAATGACGGATTCAATGCAGTTTTGAAGATGATGAAGTGCCTGGCAAAATCGGATTGCCCAATGCCACTTACGCCAAGAGCACCGACGCTGAACAAGTAACACGGCAAAACATCAGAACGGAGAGCGCATCCAAGGAAGCTCGATTGGTCAAAAAAAGGAAAACTGCATCTGAAAAGCAGTATTTCGAAGAACAAGAAGGGCTTCTTTATGGAGCAGGCATTGCTGAATAGTACAAAAGTCGATTAGTAGCTGTAAGTATGAAAAAATTGTATTAAAAAATAATATATTGTATACCGCGAATATTAAACGCGTTTTTCTCGAAAACTCAATTTTTCGATTTTCCAAATTGGCGCCACTGATTACTCAGCGAGTTTTGAAGCTATTGAAAAAAAATATATACCATTTTAAAGGAAATTTAATTAGCTAGTCGACAAACCTAAAGATTTTGTTTTAAAAAATTATTTAATAACTCTTCTGCAATAATAAAAAGAAAACTTTTATGAATTTTTTTTCAAAAGCCCGCCATTTTTTCAAACTTTTTTTTGATATTTCGAATTTAGGTAAGTGGACGAGGAATTGGTATAATAATGTCAAAAAACTTTGTTTCTTATGTTTCAGAATGACACAGCAACAGCGAAACATGGCGCCAATTGTGACCAAAAAAATATATCTTCACCTTGAATTTGATTACGTGGCTCACCTAATTAACATTATGTATATATCAAAATTTTTATGTTTCTACAAACTATAAGAAACTACGTAAATAAAATTTCAAATAAAAATATTGAATAGTTTCTTTTAAAAAAATTCCTAAAGTTTGTCTTCATTTTTCGTGATCTATATGAGGATACCCCTTTAATGTAGCAGTCTGCGTTTTATCTGTAGAGAAGTATTAAAATTAAAGCTTATCTCTTCGTTGTGAACTTCGCCGGTGTGTTTAAGATACATGCAAGTGTAACAATGTATCTAGTAACTTCAAATTAATCTGCGTTAGCTAAAGGCTACAGTACCTGCAGTTAAACCATACTGTCATATCCGACAAAGCTTCAAGCGTCAATATGTACACGATGCCACGAACTTGTTTTATAATTACACGATCACATGCAAGTCAAAGCTGCACTGAGTCCATCTGGAATATGAAAACAATATTTATTTTGTAGTCTTTAAAAATTTAATGCAATGTAGTAGTTGAATTGTTTCATTGCATAGTGTTTAACGGGGTGTCATAGTCAATATTTATCCTCGCTGCCTTATCGACAATCGCGATTATCAGTAATAAATTTGTAAATAAAAGAGTATGTGACAAAATAAGAGAAGAGGCGCCTTCGTTTGTCAATAATCTAATTATATGCTAAATTTGAAATTGAAATATTATTGCGTTTTTGAGAAAAGTCTTACCAAAAATGTGAACCTAACCTCAACGAGGTTAAAAGATTTGATATTTTTGGTAATACTTTTCTCGAAAACGCAATAATATTTTAAATTAAAAATCAGCACACAGTTAAATTATCGATAAACGAAGGCGCCTCTTCTTTTATTTTTTCACATACCGTTATACTTTTTTATTAATTAATCATCAAAAATTGAGTATGCAGCCCCCTTAAAGGGATGTCACACCTTCATTTAAAATACACACTTACCGATATTAACTGATTTTTCAAATTTATCATTCAATTTGAATATTTGTTCAATTGTATGAATTGAGGCATATTCTACGATTTGTAAGAATTGTGCACGTACTAAAAAAATTTAGAAAAAATGAAAATTAAAAACTATATAGAAATCTGTAATTTGTACGGACTCCCCTTAAAGCACTAAAAGGAAATGAAACTCTTGCCCTTAGCCAAGCATTCGGCCTACAATAGTTTTAAATTTTATGATAAAATTACAACAAAGCTTGGGTTATGTATCCGTAGAAAATAATATTATTGTAACAATTGTAACTGTTCACAATGAATATTTATAAATAACATTATAATTAACGCGAGCAGCTCTTGTTATTTTACATAAATAAAACCACTTTTGAATCTAAAAGACTCGCTAATTAATGTACTCGATGTACCAAACAGTATGTACATATTACATATGACATTGGCATCTCAAGTTACAATAGAAACGACATAATTACTCCAACGGACTTCACTAACGCGCGTTTGGGCTACTAGAATCATCCTTAACGCTTACCCACGCTCATACGCATACGTATACTACTAGTCGCAAGTCCCCACCGAGGCTTATCGTCAGGCGATAAGTTCGGAAACACCAGGCGCCAAGTTCACGCTAGGCATAAACTATTCACCAGGCATATCCCCATACATGCGACAGGCGTATCCCTATGCATTCACCAGGCGTATATCTAGGCATTTACCAGGCATATTCATACGCATTCGCCAGACATACACCTAGGCATTTACCAGGCATATACCCATGCATTCACCAGGCGTATTCCTGTGTATTTGCCAGGTGTATATCTATGCATTTACCCGCATTCACCAGCATTCACAAGCATTTGCCAGGGACTGCTAGCTATTGCTTTGTTGCTTATTGACATTTATATAATTTTATTCTTTTTCTGAAGGAGATTTTAACTTATCCCCGATTGCAATTAGCATAAATAAATTTTTATTTACCAAAATTAATATATATATATATATATATACACACACAAAACAAATTATAAATTTACGCAACCAAGGGAAGGCTAGCACTTCCTGGTGAATCCTAGCGAATGCCGGCGATTGCTGGTGATTGCTGGTGAATGCGGGTAAATGCATAGATATATACCTGGTGAATACACAGGAATACGCTTGGCGAATGTATGGGTATATGCCCGGTAAATAGTTTATGCCTAGCATAACGTAATGTAATGTATTCACCATCATTCGCTACAAAGTAAATATTGTTTTATTAGTAAATAGTTAATTGTTGAGGGTCAATAATAAATAAATCCAATTTATTTATGTAAGTGCACGTTTCGTTTGCTAGGTTTACAGACTTCTTCAGGTGCTGAATTTATTGGACAAAATTATAAATATTTATATCAAATTTTACAATACTTGTGAATTAAAAATCAAAGTTTACCTTAATATTGAATATAATGTTACAGCCCAAGTGAGCTTTATCGAATAACATTTAATATGAAATCGACGAGTATTTATACAAAAACAAAGTAGATGTGTGTTTACAAACTATACGTCATAGTTTGTGTAGTTAGTTTCTTTAAACTATATTCGTAACATTTCTATATTGACGGTTTAAATGTTCAGTATTTTCTATTCTGTTAATCGTCGAATTATGGTCATTGATATGTAGCATTTCCGAAATGAGTCTTTTTTTATAACAAGATTCTTTATCTATTATTTTTGCATCTTCCCAACTAAATTTGCGATTTACGTTATTTAAAATATGTGCAGCATCTACATATCTATAATAAAAAATTGGTTTGCAATTGTATTCACTTTTTAATTCTGTGAGATAGTTGGTCTCAAGATCATCCATTACTAAATCGGCAAATAATGGTGATATAGGCGATCCCATTGGAGATCCGAATATTTGTTTGTAAATAACATTATTGAAACTAAAATAAACATTATTAAATAAAAATTCTATATTTTTGCGGATATTATCAAAGGGGATTTTTTATTTATTTTGAATATGAATAAAGCGTTTATCTAAACTATTGAGAACCTCATGACTTGGGATGTTTGTAAACAAAGAACTAACGTTTAAAGATATCAAAACGACCGGAGTATATATATTCAAGCTTTTCTTTTAAATCAAAACTATTATTTATGTGTAATTTTGGGACTGGAATTGCTTGTTTTAGATCGTTATAAATTATGTTTGCTGAATAGTGTGCAGGACTGTTTATTGTTGAAATTGTTGGTTTGGATGGAAAATTATTTTTGTGTATTTTTGGTAATCCATATGCTTTTGCTAATGTCGTAATAGTTTTGGTTAATTTATTTTTATGGTATTCTTTTTTTAAAAATTTATTATCATTAAGGTCTTTTGGTATTGAATAAACATCTGACTGTAGCTTTGTTAGCGGATTCTTTTTTATCATCATATATGTATTATTATCTAATAATAAGGCGTTCATTTTTTCTATATATTCAATTTTATTTAAACAAACTGTTAGGTTGTCTTTGTCAGCATGTGTAAAAAATATGTTAGGGTTTTCTTTTAAAAAAGATTTAGTTTCACTCAGCTTGTTTTTAAATTCTCGTTCATGATATGTTATGTGTGGAGACTTTATTGTTACCGATTTTATGTTGTTTACAATGATATCCCTAATTTCATTTTTAGTTTCTGTATTAGTTTCAATTTTATCTAAGGCATATTCAACACTTTTAATCATTGTTAGAATATCATTATTAGTAAATTTTGAACTGCAATTAAATTTTGAACCAAGAGTTGCTACCTTTATTATATTTTCAGGAATTGTACTTGATGATAACTTTTTTATCCATTGACTTTTTGTAATGATAATACAGGTCACAAATATTACAGATTATACAAAATTTTTTTCTATTGTCATTGACTTCATTATTTATAAGATGGCACATAACGGTAATCGTCTGCATTAAGCGACATAAGAAGAATATCGAAGTTTATCGAATTTTATCGAATTATCCACACTCGACTCGTGTTGGAAAACTGCTATTCTGCTTACTTGTATAATAATGTACTATTGTTGGTAATCGCCAGCTGAAAGCTTTTATTGGGCGGTCATTGGGATTTTCGTAAGTTCATAACATTTACCACTTAATTTACAATTATATTTCTTGTTCTAAATAACTTTTTACAAATTTTCAATGAAGTGATTAAATTCTACGTAAATATCCTATAATTTAGTGTAATTAAAAACCAATTTTAAACAAACAATTCGATTTTATATCGATTTAAATAATCAATTTGTTAATTACTTTTTCAAGATGCGTTTAAATAAAACTCCCTTGAAATTCGTGATTAGTGGACCAAAATAGCCCTAAAACGCTTGGATTTATGACTTAACCTCCATCGACCACGAAAACCTCTATGGCTTCTAGACTATTCTCCGTTGTTCTCACGCGCACTCGCCTGTCATGGTCCCGACCTCTGCCTTTTTCTTCGCTCCCAATCTTGTACGTGTGAAGCTCGATAGCTTCGTTCTTGGTTTTCACTCTGCTTTTTGGTAATCAGTTCGTTCGTTCTACAGCTAGCATTTGCCAGGAATATTTGTCCAGTTTAGCCTTGTATCCACCATATTGGATTTTGGTTCTACATGTCGATATCGACTCAGCATGGCGATCAACAGATTCACCCGCCACTAGTTGCCGTTTCCACGTGTGGCCATAATTGTATTTATTGCATATCAGGTTTTCTATGTTCATGTTCTTTTATTATGCACGTACAAACACGCACACATATTATTAGTCATAAAAACGTATAATTTCAAAGTGAACGAATAAATATCCAATAAATGTAAATAAATAAATATGCACTACGTAATGCGGCTTTATTAAAATCTGCAGAAATTATGGTTTTACTTAATTCTAAAAAACATAAAAAATGTATGAAAAATGTATAAATGTGTTTAATTAGCCTTATAAGCTTTTTCCCGAGCATTTACATAACAGCACATGGGTAAAATAACTATATATATATATATATATATATATATATATATATATATATATAGTCGAAAGCTGACTTAAATGTAAATAAAGTACAGCTGACTTAATTACATCATTCGATTTCTAGTAGTATGGTCCTAAAAATTAAGTATGCGAAGCTAGTAATAATAATATACGAAGATTTATCAATATCTTGCAAAGACTTTTTTGTCAACATTGTAAATTTCAAAAGTAGGTCTTGTTTAAGTTAGTTATTTATATATTGCAGGTAATACACCGTTAATGTATGGCTGTGCTGGCGGTCACGAAGAGGTTGTAAGAGTTCTTCTCGAAGCAGGAGCTAATGTAGAAGATCATAATGAAAATGGACATACTCCTTTAATGGAAGCTGCCAGTGCCGGTCACGTATCAGTTGCAAAAATTTTACTAGAGAACGGTGCAGGCATTAATACTCATTCAAATGAATTTAAAGAATCAGCTTTAACATTGGCTTGTTATAAAGGGCATTTAGATATGGTACGATTTTTGTTAGAAGCTGGTGCAGATCAGGTAAATAGAATACTAAACTATATTTTATTTCGCCATTCCAATAACAGAAAATCAATTAAAATTAATTTGGAATATTTTTTTTTGCCTAAACAGATTACTTATTAATTTTTATTATTATAATTAGTAATGTTCGCGACTACTTGCGCGACACCTAGTAGTAATAATTTGCGCTATAGCTTAAGAGGGAGTTCTAACAAAAAACCTATAGATCATTTACATATCATATTTAAGTGCAATATAAGAGAATCGTATTATACAGTTTTCTTCGGTTTTACTATATTAAATTTATTCAATCTGTGTATAATCAATGTAATTAATATAAAGAATAGCGCTCTAATCTTACTTTAAATAACAAACTACGGAAATATATTATTTTATATAATAATTCCTTCGTTTGTACAAGATGGCATTAACTAGCGGTTATGTATTTATCTTCGTTTCTCTGCATGTCATGATACAAAATTTTACGAAAACAATTATAATACATCGCAGAATGGCTTGATTTTGGTTCGTTTTATATTTGTTCTCTTTCGTCATCTTCTTTTCGTTCACTTCATCGAGATAGCGTACTAGGTTCGGATGCGAATTCGAAACGCTCTAGCATGGTTACTCGTATGAAGACTTTTTTAGAGAAAATTCTTATACGTTTTCAATATCATGTTGCCTCACCATGGGCTAGTGGATTCGAAGGTGTTAGTTTATTTGTTTGATGTGACTTTGTTAATATCACTTTTCTTCCTACGAGGGAAAGTCTAGTTGAGTGTGCATTTTTTTACACAAAGAAAATATCCATTATTTTAATTAATTGTAATAATTTATTATTTGGCTACGAAGGCCGTTTATATATGTACACACTACGAAGGCTTATGATCTAATAGTGATGCTCGAATCGAAATTCGCTCCCTTTATGTACTAAATTCGATTCTCGTATGTTTGACACTTTTCTGCTTATTACTCACAGATTATGTGATTGTTTTACATCTAAAAATCATTTTTAATTCACAAATATTACCTAGTTATTCGACTTCTTAAAGATCTATAATTCTTAAATTTAAATGACTTAGATTGATATGCACTTGTGCATCGTATGCATTCTTTTAAAAATGCCTCTGTTGAATTCATTTTTTTCTATTTGAAGGTTTCTCAATTATTTTATTTGTTTACCTTAACAAAACTACATACACTGCCGCTCACATAAATTTGTCCACCCCATCAAAAATCTGTCAAACTTTGAAGTTCTGTACCTCTATAAGGAATCAACCGCTTAATTCGTTAACTTAACTGTTAAATTCGTATTCGTTGAGTAAAAACGCATAATTTTTGTTCTTATGTTTTTTTTAGTTTGACTCATAGTTTTTGAGTTATGAGCTGTTGAAAAAAATGTGATTTTTTTACATAAAATTAAAAAATTCCCTAAAAAATAAATGAACAGAAATTCTGCATAGCGCATTTTGAAGAGGAGTACCATAGCTTTAACCTCCATTTTGTTTTTTTTTAATCAGATTATTTTTAACAAAGTTATGCCAATTTGAAAATGGACAAAAAAAATTGAAAATTTTTTTTTTCATTTGTTTATAAAAAATTAACTAAACATTATTTTTTTAAATATTTTCATAATATACTGAAGGGCTTGGTACGAGCTTCAAAACGCACTTTGAATTTTTTAGATCGGTTGATTCCTTATAGAGGTACAAAACTTCAAAGTTTGACAGATTTTTGATGGGGTGGCCAAATTTATGTGAGCGGCAGTGTACTTATATGTATATAACATATAATATCGGTATCTTCGAACTAAATGCTTTATTTTAGAATAAAACAGGCCTATTGTACTCTTTGTCCACTATGGTTGGTGGAATTCCCTAGACCACGGCTTTTAAAGAAAAAAAAATAACTGGAGATCTTACCTTAGAGCAGGATCTTCCCTTCTTAGCAAGATGTTCTGCGGTTATCTATAGAAAAACGACGACGATCTCTCCAACGAGTGTAGAGAGATAGTTGTGCCCATCTAGCGGTGGGAAAAACCACCAGCCAGAGTGCGACGTATCAGGAAAGTCTCCAATAGAAAAATGACAATAGAGCAAAATTATTGGTTTCTATAATCTTCAATTTGACCTTGACGTTAATCTTTAAGGTCATTTGAAGGTCAAATCTGATTTTGTAACTGAGGATCACTATTTTTGACCTCGAATTCGGAAAAAGCGCAATTTTGCGTGTGGTGTTTGGAGTTCTTCTTTTGAATGGCCTTTAGAGGTTATTTTAAGGTCAAATTTCTATTTGCAGTTGAAAGCTTGGAAATAATAATATTGCTCCTTGTATTAAACACTATCATACGTCAGTGACCATGTTCAATTTTATAATATGTACTTTTATTGTGGCTAAAATTGGCAATAAAGGACAACGTTATGGATCCAGTGATGAAGTGTAAACTTAGTTACTAGATACACGTCAACATAGAGTTAAAGATGTATTGATAAGGAGACCACCTCTCCACGATGCTTACACGCATATTTTCATGAAACGTGTAAGTACCCCTGGAGCCAATGACGAGGGCGTAGGGGGCCTCCCATCGCCATTTGTTTGGCTCTTAAAAGGGCCGATTTGGGGTTGTGTTGCTCTGTAAAGTGGAACCAGTCGGTGAAGGCAAGATCGCATTGTTATGAGCTCTTTGCATCGAGTAGATGCTCAAAATGTGCAACGTTATTTTCTAAGCTAAAGTGTAATCGGCGGCGAAAATTACGTTGTACAATTCAAACATTTTAAAGGTTATCGCTTCACAAGCTCGTCTTATTCTATTTATCATATTCGATCTTGTCGTTGAAGCTTTACTATACACATCATCTTTTACGTAACTCCATAAGAAGAAATCTAGCGGGTTTAGTTCCGGTGATCTAGGGGGCCACACAACTGGTCCACCTCGTCCCATCCATCGATTTGGGAATCGTTGTTTCGAAAATAGCCGTACAGTGCAAGCATAATGAGCAGGAGCACCATCCTATTGATGCCATAAATTTAGTCTTACGGTAAGAGGAATATTCTCAAGATATCTTGGCAAATCATTTTCCAAAATTTCCAAATACATTTGACCAGTAATAGTACGTTCAAAAAATGTGGTCCAATCACTAACTCCAACGATGTTGAGTGAGCACTTTATTATAACAATGTGAATTTTCTGATGACCAATAATGGGAATTATGCTTATTGAGACTACCATTGCTTATGAATGTCGCTTCATGACTGAACAAACAGTTCAAAAAAAGTCTGGATTTTGATTCTATATCTCAAGAGCCCATCTACAAAATTGTACTCTGAGTTCGTAGTCACCCTCACTTCATTCTTGTACCAAAGTAATGTGATATGGATGGTAATTAACTGATCCTAATAATCTTACGAGGGACTCCCAGTTACCGGTGTATTTGAAGAGAACTAATACGGGGATTTCGGTGAGCCATAGCCAAAACTGGAAAAAGCCTAGTGTCGTTATTATTTAAAAGTCTATTTCTGTCTCTGGCGATACAGTGGATTATTACGAGATCTTTTTTCGACGTTTATCACTTATTGAGTTATAGGATGGTGACGATTCGGAAACCGCTTCGCATAAATTCGGGCAGTCTAATTACTACCACCTTCATCACAGGTTATAAGAATATCTACCACGTCATTAGGAGTTTAATTTGTCATTGCAATGACAAGAATTTTATCAGAATAATTATTATTTGATTACAAATGTGTAAACAATTACACAAAAGCTAATGTTTTAGGCACTAATTGTATATAATTTTGATAACTTACTTTTTTCTATTTATTTAACGCTGCTCTTTGTATGCTCCCAAAATTAGTGCTACTCAGCGACGTTGAAAAGATACTATAGAAATTTCGCCAAATGAAAAAATTAAATTTTCATATTGAAAATAAGAATTTCTTCTCAGCTTATCTATGGAGAACCACGACAAAAAAATACAACAATACAAAATATAGACACCTTGAGAATATGAAGCGACCACTAGTCCAACAATACACTATGGCAATATAGCTTGAATAAGAAGTTCATCTACTCAATAAAAAATTAAAAATACTAATTCGGTTTCATTTTGTAATTGAAATACGAAAAGATCTACCATAATTTTCGTACATAAACATGCGACTGCTGTTTTCCTAGTTCTCTAACGCAAAAGCTTATATGGATGTAAAACTTTCCTTTTTGAGGTTAGAATAACTTTTGAGCAATTAGATTCCAGTACCTAAAAAATTTTTTCTGTATTCTGAAAAACATTTGTAATGTGTACACAAAATTTGGTGCATTTTAAAATTTTGATCGGACAACTTCACGTGGAATATTGCATATATATATATACACACACACATATCTTTTGCGCGTGAAGCTACGACGAACCGAGCCGAATCTTGCTGGCCCGAGCCGATGCGAATGTTACGATACTATTCGCTCGTGTTGCTCGAATTCGTCAAATGGTAAGGTAAATACCATTACACCCCTTTCCAGTTTCCACATACTCATGATGTAGTTTCTCTATTCCTAACGAATTTCGCATGGAAAGTGGCTACACAGGTACAAAAAAACTGTCCCATAATCCGGACACTAGCTACAGTCCCGATGTGGTCTACATCTACATCGATTGTCTAGTCTGCGGTGGCTATCGGTTGGAATTACCATTATTCGATCCCGCAACCTGGCGACGACCCTCGCGGTTTTACGCGGCTTACCTGCACTTCGTTTGACGGAGGATACGACATTCGCATTATCTCTTTCCTCAAGTGGAACGGCGTTCGCTTGCGTCTCGCCGAGTCAGTTGTCTTCGCTCGCAGGAACCGTGTGGCGTTCCGTTTCCTCATCACCTTGGTATTCCGATAAGTCCGGTTTGGTACTGGACATTGCATTTCTGTTCATGTCCTTGAGCATCCTGGATCTTATGAGTGTTTGGGCCGTAGCTGTGGACGATCAAACAAGGACCGACGAATTTTGGAACTTAATTGGCCGAGACGCCTTATGAGCTGGATGAAAGGATTCGGTTCTTCGCGCATACCA
The DNA here is from genome assembly GCA_026168455.1 of Theocolax elegans. NCBI lineage: Eukaryota > Metazoa > Arthropoda > Insecta > Hymenoptera > Cerocephalidae > Theocolax > Theocolax elegans. The sequence continues at coordinate 32,102,562 of CM047427.1, read as the reverse complement.
AATCTGTGACTTCAAAAGAAGCAGCTCGTCTTCCTACATTATAGTAACCGGCTTGCCTATTCTGAGTTTTATTAGCTTTAGCTGAATCTTTCTTGTGGTATCCCAAGCGTTGCTGAGTCAGTTCGTCCTGAACTTCACGAGCAGTATCGGGTGGCTCAGACTGCCGACCGTAATTTAACATGGCCGGGCTCCATCCTGTCGTACTCTGTACCGCCGTATTTAAAGCAAACACAAAATTTGTGCTTCTCGGTAATATAATACGCTACCTTTGTTTTCAGCGTCCTATCAGTGCGTTCGACGAGATTGGCCTGAGCGTGGTACGGTGGAAGAGTTATATGAAATATTCCCCGTTCCACAAGATAATCATCTATGAGTTTATTGTTGAACTCAGTGCCGTCGTTCGCTAAAAATACTTCCGGCGTGCCGAAACGCGTGACAACTCTTTCGTTTAACTCTTTCACGACCGTTTTAGCGTAAGCTTTCCGGATCGGCATCGTACGTGAACAAGTCTTGGAAGACTAAAATATATTCAAATCTGTGTGCAGAGCGAGGAAATGGTCCAGTAACATCTCCGGATACCACTTGCCATGGTTCTTCAACTACTCGTCTTCCCATCAAACCCATGCCATTTGCGTACGTACTCGACAACTTCGGCATAGTAACGTGCCGAATAAAATAACTTTGCCACTTGAGCAAATGTCTTTTTTCGACCTAAATGGCCAGCTGTCTGTGCTATTCAGGTACGACTAATTTCCAAGCATCTTTATCTTCCATGGCGTTATCCAACTCGGTATCCACCCGATACGATTACAGGTTTCCACCTTCGATCTCTTAATCAGAAAATTCTCTCGGCCGCTTACTTACGTCTTTGGCCCATGAAAGGTAGTAGGGATCCTTAGTAGCCTGGCTTCAAGAGACGGAGGATAAGGCCGGCTCGACTTCCTGATACATACGAGAAAGTGCACCAGGAACGTAGGTAAGAGCTCCTTTCCTGTGCTCAATAATTAAATTGTGAGATTGTACTTCTAACGCCCATCTGGCGAGTCGGCTCGTTGGATTCCGTGTATTGCATAACTAACGAAGACTACAATGGTCGGTGACAACTTTAAACTTGTAACCTTCGATATTTGGTTTAAATTTTTTAATCGCCCATACTACGGTAGGCATTCGTGTTCTATGACGTTGTAATTGCGTTCGGCAAACGAGAGGATTTTACTGGTAAACTCCAAGACTCTCTCTGCTCCGCTGACAATCTGTAACAACACTGCACCGATACCAGTGTCACTAGCTTCTGTCTGAACCACATACTCACCGTTCTCATTGGCAGTTTGCAGAACGGGCGCTGTCATTAACAGAGTTTTTAACCGTTGAAAGGCGCTTTTGTTCTTCCAGCCAAACAACACTGGCCTTCCTTGGTCAGACGAGTTAGCGGCTCGGCTATGGTAGCATAATGGTGCATGTCGCGTCTGTACTAAGATGCCATAACGAGAAACCGTCTCAGTTGTTTCAAATTCTACGGAGCTAGATATTCTTTAATTGGCTTCGTTTTAGCTCGGTCAGGTCGTATCCTATCTCGGTTAGCTCGCGCACCCATATATCTCACTTCGGTCTGGCAGAAAACACACTTCTTCCGGTTAACAGATAACCGACTTCTGCCAGGTGAGTTAAAACCTCGATCAACAGTTGCTTATGCTCTTCAAAAGTCTAAGTGACAATAATGATATTGTCGAGATATGCATAAGCAACCGGTTCGAGTTCTGGTCCAATCACCTGATCGATCATACGCTGAAACGTCGTGGCAGCATTTGTCAATAAATACGGCATACGAATAAACTGGAGCAAACTTATTCCAGGTATTGTAAACGCCGTTGTCGGGCGCGACACCACCTGTAGAGGTATCTAGTTGTACCCACTGTTCAACGATCGTGGAGATGTATAGGAATTCTTGAGTTTGCACAGTATATCCTGCATATACGAATTACAGTTTCGCACTATTCTTCGTAAATACTTGGTGAATTTGCATCAAAATTTGACGAGTACTTGTAGTGTACTGTATATATATGTGTACTGTCTGATCTCAAAATTTCCTAAAAACTGGGTTAGTTGCCGATAAAAATTATGAACGGTCACTCCTACATGTCGATAAAGACGCTAGCTTCGGCGACCTCTTAACAAAAGAAAAAGTACATTCAGAAGGAATTTTATTTTTTCTATAAATTAATTTGCTGACGCATATTTTTTTAAACACTATTGTGTATGTTGTATATATTGTGACCTGTGTTACCTGATTTTCATAAATGAAATTTTACCGACAATATCACAAAACTTTGAAGCTCGATTGGCTAATATGTACTCGTAGCTAATGTAGACACATTAAATATATTTGTTCAAGAGAACGATAAAGCTTAAAGGGAGAGTGTCCGATTATCATGCGGAATATTTCATTTAAACTTTAAAGGGCCGGAAAGCCGATATATCGGCTCAAAAACATAATGCTAGGATACATCTTTATCCTTAAGTAAATTAATGCGCTAAGTTCGTGTCTGAAGTTGGTTTGACCTTATCACTTTAGAGTCAAGGTCACTGCAGATCATTTGAAGGGCAAACCCAGCAATATGGTTTGAATCATTGCAAAAGATATATTTTTACGTTTTTAGAGTCACTGATTTCGGGTCTTACGTCATTTTAACCTCAAATAAAAACAGAGATGAATGATTTCTCCAAGGTCAGGTTGAGAATATACCGAGGGAAATATTTAAAATTAGTTTTTATGTTTTTGAGAACGCTTGTGAATATACAAAATCATAGAGGATGCACTTCAATGAATATAGCGTATTCATGTTGTGACATAAGTCAGTTATAGAACTCTTGCATACAGGCAACTATCGACGCGGAAGAGCGGCTAATTCCACTCTTAACCGCTTTGGCGAAACACCGTCGTTGCGCGACCTGACACAAGAACAGTCGTCTCAACGGTATAAGTCCGGGGAAAAGACGAGACTCGACGATTCGCTTGCGATAAGTTTTTGCTAACCGTTACTCTACCGTCACTCTACCGTTACAATACTTTCGTACTTTTCATTCCATCGATTGAGTTGAATATCTTCTCTCGTTTTTCACTTTGATACTTATTTTTACTATCTTGCCTACGGAATACCTTTTGATTTTGAGTTGGTCTTTCCATACATACAGAATTGTGGTATTCAGCGTAATAACTCATAGAGACCATCACCAGTCTGCAATCGAAATTTCCTTCCTTGAGCCAAAATAATGAGTGATTGGAGTAGTGGTGAATCGGAACCAGAAGAGGAGTATGCTGACGATAGGATTGGTGAATCACAACCAAATGCTTCTTTAGAAATCTTTGATGATCCTAAGAGAGATGATCGTGTATTTCTGTCTATTTGTCCTCCATAAAAGACTTTGTAGGTCATGCTAATTTTTATGAAAATATTCATATACCAGAGCATACTCCATTAGTTTACTTTGAATTCTTTATGGATTCGAATATTTTCAAAGTAATTTTGGAACAACCAAATCTTTTCCTGAAGCAAAATCCCGATACATTCCATTCTAATATGCCTCCATGGAGAGACGTAGCAGTAGAAGAATTGCGAATCTTTCTTGCTCTTACTATCAACATAGGCCATGTTCGTAAGTGCAATGTTAAAGATTATTTGGTATGGATCCTCTATTGTCCACTCCAATACTCAGAGGATACATGACCCGTAATAAATATCTCCAAATTTTACGTTTTCTGCATTTTGAACATAATAGGGACAATGTTTCGCCCTACAAGAACCACCCTTTGAAGAAAATTAAACCTGTCATAGATTTTTAAATCAAAAATTTTCCTCTACTTTGCATCTTGGAAAAACCTTTGTATTGATAAAAGTTTGATGCTGTGGAAAGGAAGATTGAAGTTCAAGCAATATTTACCCTTGAAAAGACGTAAGTTTGGTATAAAATTTTTCGAATTGGTTGATTGTGAGACTGGATTCCTATTACGATTCATTATCTATACAGGAGCTGATGTAGATTATGAAAAATTTGATTTGAGAATCTCTGGAGATATAGTAGTTGATTTTTTAACATCATATTTCAACAAAGGTCACGTTATCTTCATAGATAATTGATACTCATCTCCTAAACTTGCTAATTTTCTCCATGACAAAGCTACTGGTATATGTGGGACCGCGAAGAAATCCAGAAAAGGAATGCCCAAGCCTGTCAGTAAATTGAACCGAGGGGAAATTGAAGTAGCCCATACCGATTCTTGGTTAGCAATAAAGTGGATGGACAAGAAAGAAGTTTACATGATAACAACAGTCGATGATGTTGGTTACGCAAGTACAGGGACGAGGATTGGAGTACTAATAAAGATATTATAAAACCAATATGTATAGTGGACTACAATAAAAATATGGGAGGGATTGACAACATAGACATACAACTTTTATGTATACTTTTTAAATTTACTAAATGGTAACGAAAACTTTTTTTTCACTTACTTGATTTAGTTCTGGTGAATTCTCATGCATTACATAAAATGAAAAGTACTACTAACAAAAAGATTTCTTATCCTGATTTTCATTTGGAAAATGGTGAGAGGCTTACTGATGATAAATTCTGGTAGCTTGCGTCATTCATGTCACTCGAATAACTTCCAACTTACTGGGAAACACTTTCCTAAGAAATATGATCAAGGGAAAAAGAAAGAAGACAATTGCTGTTTATGCATCATGAATAAAACCAGACTCTAAAGCACTTATGAATGTAAAACATGTCAAGTTGTTCTATGTATAGATCCATGTTTTAAAATTTATCACACCAAAGAAGTCTTATCTTGATCAAGTTGGAAAAATTATAAAAAATAAAAGAACGTCATAAATTCAGATGTTATCGATAGGTTCATATTAATCTTAGAAGAGCAATGTGAGAAAAATACAAAATAGACTTCTGACAAAATGGAAAAATGTATAAAAAAATAGGAAAATATAAAAAATAAAAAAAATGAAAGAATGGGCTACATTACTCTCTACGTCCACGTCGTTGGCTCTAGGTAAAGCATAAGAAGTCTATTCACAATCAAACAGGTGTCAGATTCAGATGTAGCACCTCGGGATACTTTTAGATATAATTTTTGTTCTAATATATATGATACTTTCTGCATTTGACCTTAAAGTGACCTTGCTTAACCTTGAATGACCGCGATTATGAGCAATTATGACCAATCAGATTCCAGATTTGGATTCAGCGCTCGACAAAACATTTGCATATCATTTTATTCTGAATATCTATATTATTTTCTGAATTTGACCTTGAATTGACCTTGTTTGATCTCGAATGACCGTGATCATAACCAGATATGACCGATTAAACTCCAGATTTGTATGCAGCACATCTCAAAACCTGAGAATATGATTTTATTCCTATTTTACCGAACTAAAAATGTTTATAACCCTCCAGGGTCGTAGAGCCGATATATCGGCTCGGTCCATAATAGGAACATTGTATTTGGGCACATTGAAAGGAGGTTTCGAAACCTCAAAACTTGGCCCTTTAAAGGTTGAATATTTATAAATAAATAATCAAAAATTGTAAAATTTTCTTAATTTTTTGGTTATTATTGCTAGTTTTGGTCAAAATGTCAACGCGATACGGTCAAAAATAACAAAGTTATCATTTATTCAAACAATAAATAATTGTTTATTATTTATTCAAATATTCATTATTTATTCAAATATTCATTGTTCAAGCTACAAAATGGTAAAGAAACATTTTCAAACATTATTAAACTTTAAAACTGTTAATAAAAAATAAATAATTTGTTGATTTTTATTTTTTAATTAAATTATAAATTTTATAAATAAATAACCAACGATATTAACGTTATAAAGTGAGATAAGCATAAATAAAACATTATTGTAAACAATCTTAAAGTAAATTGTAAGAATTAAAATAATAATATTGAGAAGCTATACAGTAAATACACACAAGTAACTACTTACGTCACACTGCACACTGAGAAATTCTTGGGGCATCTTCTGTACTTATGTCAAGGACAAATACAGTACATTACCTTTAGTGCAGCAGCTCTCCTAGTTTTGGAAGCTCTGCTACCCTAAATGACAAAAAAGTGTTCTGTTTGGCGACTACAGCGCCTCTTTTCAACGATTCTAATACCATTTTAGGGCAGCAGCCGTCCTAAACATCGTACGAATGCACGAATAATGTAGTTGGACATCGGGTGCCCCAAGAATTTTTCAGTGCATGACGAACACACGCAGACATAAGCTATTCGTCAGAGCAAACATGGTGTGGGAGAGCCATCAAGTGTAACATATATGGAAATATGCTGAAATAGGAAAAGCCATCCCAGCATCACTAAACCTGGATAAAACTTAGCAAACTCGCACTCTCGTCAGCATTACACCGAGTTGAGCGACGAGATCGTCACCTATGCGCGGTCGTGTATGCCTCTGCATAGACTTAATATGTATATAGGTGATTTTGATTTCTCGCTCGCAAGCGGAAATGAGACGCATACCTATAAACGCGCGAAACGATGCTATATTTGAAATGTCGCTTCATGTTTTCTTTTCTTCGATTGATCAATTTTTTTTTATTAATCAAAGATGACGCATTTTATTTTTCAAACAAACTTGTGATTTCAATACTTAATAAAAATTAATAAATACATTACACGATTTTCCGGTTCGGATGGTGAGGTAGTTAAGAGGGATTTTCTGGCCTTTCTATCCTTCCTTACCTAGCGATAAAATCGTATCGGTTAATTAGAAACGTTAAGAATTTATCTATTATGGTGAAATGTGATTTGAAGATTTGTTTCTTTAAGGATCTTTCTCACTGAGATGACGGATTAAACGTTAAATGCTAAATATTGCAAATAGCTTCAATGAAGTCCCTAAATAATACACAGTATAATTAACTGAATTATATTTAAGGGGATGCCATACCTGAATTAAATCCTACTATGCCGACACCTATATATTACACGCACTATTTCTCCTATTACTATTATTTAATACAATGAGAACCTATAAACGAAGTGGAAGCATATTTGTAATACATATATTAAATAAATTATGAGTAGAAAAGTTTAATTTGCGTTAAAATGTGCTTATAATTTGAAAAATACGATCTCAAACATAACCTCTCTTAGTTAACAGGCGATTTAATTGAATTTTGTAGAAACATGATAGATTTCTAACAAATACAGTGCAGACGCATAATTTCACGATATTGGTAAATGTTGGAACACTAATAAAAATAGACAAAAGTGCACGACGAAGAAATAAATAGAAAAATACGATTGGTACAAAGACGTTGGGCAGCTGGTACTACATATTTACGATGAAAATAAATACAGATTGCAATTACAAGCATCAAAAAACGAAGTAGAGGCAATATTTTACATTATCTGAGATTCATTTTTCAGTAAAAACTAGAAGGATAAATAATCGATTAAAAAATTAAACGGAAAATAAAAACGATATACATTCCTTCTAAAAATGTGTAATTTAGCAGACGCAAGAGTAAGAAAAAGTTTAGCTACGCAGTTTGAAAAAGCATCAATAGGTGGCGATGCTAAACGTTTCCGCACAAATAGACGACGGATTCTATAGGAGGTGCGAGCACCGATTCGGGCCGTCTGCAGCTCGCACCTTCTACTTTCAAATACATTGTATCATGCCATCACAGTATGTTGGGTGCATTATTTGTTTAATTATAATTATTTAAATTTTTGTCTGTATGAAATGGTGGTCGAGGCATATTATTAATAAATCTTTTTAGTTTAATAACAATTACAAAATCTAAAAATGTTCTAAGATTTTCCGAAAATATAAAAAATACGAATGGAAAAATAACCTCCCTCAGTCTACAGCGAGGGATTCTATAGGAGGTGCGTGCACCGATTCGAGCTGTCTGCCGCACGCACCTCCTACTTTCAAGTACATTGTATCATGCCATCACAGTATGTTGGGTGCATTATTTGTTGAATTTCAATTATTTAAATTATTGTCAGCTTGAAATGGCGGTCGAGGCATATTGTTGATAAACATTTTTAGTGTAATAACAATTACAAAATCTAAAATGTTCTAAAATTTTCCGAAAATTTGAAAAATACGAATGAAAAAATAACTTCCCTCAGTCTACAGCGACGGATTCTATAGGAGGTGCTTGCAGCGATTCGAGCCGTCTGCCGCACGCACCTCCTACTTACAAATACATTGTAATTTGCAGACTATGAATCATGGGTATATTATTTAATTATTATAATTATTTAAAAATAATGTCTGCTTGAAATGGTGGTCGAGGCATATTATTAATAAATATTTTAGTGTAATAACAATTACAAAATCTAAAATGTTCTAAAATTTTCCGAAAATTTGAAAAATACGAATGAAAAAATAACTTCCCTCAGTCTGCAGCGACGGATTCTATAGGAGGTGCGTGCAGCGATTCGAGCCGGCTGCCGCACGCACCTCCTACTTTCAAATACGTTGTAATATGCAGACACTCAATCTTGGGTGTATTATTTAATTAATACAATTATTTAAATTATTGTCAGCTCGAAATGGCGGTTGAGGCATATTAATATTAAATATTTGTAATTTATAACAAATAAAAATTTCAATTTATTTTAAAATATCGATATTATTTGAAAAATTCGAATGGAAAAATAACCTCCCTCAGGTCCACAGCGACGGATTCTATAGGAGGTGCGTGCAGCCGATTCGAGCCTGTCTGCCGCACGCACCTTCCTACTTTCAAATACATTGTATATGCATAGCTGTATGTTGGGTGCATTATTTGGTTTAATTAAATTATTTAAATTATTGTCAGCTTAGAAATGGCGGTCGAGGCATATTGATAATAAACATTTTAAGTGCACAACTAGTACAAAACATGAAATGGAGGAATAATATTTTAATTATTTGAAAAATAAGCAACCAAACATAACCTCTCTCAGTCCAAAGCGACGGAGTCTAGGAGGTGCGTGCAGCGATTCGAGCCGTCTGCCGCACGCACCTCCTACTTTCAAATACATTGTAATTTGCAGACTATGAATCATGGGTATATTATTTAATTATTATAATTATTTAAAATAATGTCTGCTTGAAATGGTGGTCGAGGCATATTATTAATAAATATTTTTAGTGTAATAACAATTACAAAATCTAAAATGTTCTAAAATTTTCCGAAAATTTGAAAAATACGAATGAAAAAATAACTTCCCTCAGTCTACAGCGACGGATTCTATAGGAGGTGCTTGCAGCGATTCGAGCCGTCTGCCGCACGCACCTCCTACTTACAAATACATTGTAATTTGCAGACTATGAATCATGGGTATATTATTTAATTATTATAATTATTTAAAATAATGTCTGCTTGAAATGGTGGTCGAGGCATATTATTAATAAATATTTTTAGTGTAATAACAATTACAAAATCTAAAATGTTCTAAAATTTTCCGAAAATTTGAAAAATACGAATGAAAAAATAACTTCCCTCAGTCTGCAGCGACGGATTCTATAGGAGGTGCGTGCAGCGATTCGAGCCGGCTGCCGCACGCACCTCCTACTTTCAAATACGTTGTAATATGCAGACACTCAATCTTGGGTGTATTATTTAATTAATACAATTATTTAAATTATTGTCAGCTCGAAATGGCGGTTGAGGCATATTATAATAAATATTTTTAGTGTAATAACAATTACAAAATCTAAAATGTTCTAAAATTTTCCGAAAATTTGAAAAATACGAATGAAAAAATAACTTCCCTCAGTCTACAGCGACGGATTCTATAGGAGGTGCGTGCACCGATTCGAGCTGTCTGCCGCACGCACCTTCTACTTTCAAATACATTGTATTATGCCATCTCTGTATGTTGGGTGCATTATTTGTTTAATTAAAGTTATTTAAATTATTGTCAGCTTGAAATGGCGGTCGAGGCATATTGATAATAAACATTTTAAGTGCACAACTAGTACAAAACATGAAATGGAGGAATAATATTTTAATTATTTGAAAAATAAGCAACCAAACATAACCTCTCTCAGTCCAAAGCGACGGAGTCTAGGAGGTGCGTGCAGCGATTCGAGCCGTCTGCCGCACGCACCTCCTACTTTCAAATACATTGTAATTTGCAGACTATGAATCATGGGTATATTATTTAATTATTATAATTATTTAAAATAATGTCTGCTTGAAATGGTGGTCGAGGCATATTATTAATAAATATTTTTAGTGTAATAACAATTACAAAATCTAAAATGTTCTAAAATTTTCCGAAAATTTGAAAAATACGAATGAAAAAATAACTTCCCTCAGTCTACAGCGACGGATTCTATAGGAGGTGCTTGCAGCGATTCGAGCCGTCTGCCGCACGCACCTCCTACTTACAAATACATTGTAATTTGCAGACTATGAATCATGGGTATATTATTTAATTATTATAATTATTTAAAATAATGTCTGCTTGAAATGGTGGTCGAGGCATATTATAATAAATATTTTTAGTGTAATAACAATTACAAAATCTAAAATGTTCTAAAATTTTCCGAAAATTTGAAAAATACGAATGAAAAAATAACTTCCCTCAGTCTGCAGCGACGGATTCTATAGGAGGTGCGTGCAGCGATTCGAGCCGGCTGCCGCACGCACCTCCTACTTTCAAATACGTTGTAATATGCAGACACTCAATCTTGGGTGTATTATTTAATTAATACAATTATTTAAATTATTGTCAGCTCGAAATGGCGGTTGAGGCATATTAATATTAAATATTTGTAATTTATAACAAATAAAAATTTTCAATTTATTTTAAAATATCGATATTATTTGAAAAATTCGAATGGAAAAATAACCTCCCTCAGTCCACAGCGACGGATTCTATAGGAGGTGCGTGCACCGATTCGAGCTGTCTGCCGCACGCACCTTCTACTTTCAAATACATTGTATTATGCCATCTCTGTATGTTGGGTGCATTATTTGTTTAATTTCAATTATTTAAATTATTGTCAGCTTGAAATGGCGGTCGAGGCATATTGATAATAAACATTTTAAGTGCACAACTAGTACAAAACATGAAATGGAGGAATAATATTTTAATTATTTGAAAAATAAGCAACCAAACATAACCTCTCTCAGTCCAAAGCGACGGAGTCTAGGAGGTGCGTGCAGCGATTCGAGCCGTCTGCCGCACGCACCTCCTACTTTCAAATACATTGTAATATGCAGACGATCTTGGGTGCATTATTTGTTTAATTAAAGTTATTTAAATTATTGTCAGCTTAAAATGGTGGTCGAGGCATATCTAACATTATATTAAAGTACAAATCTACGTCCGGGCGTCCGTCCGTCCGTCCGTCCGTCTGTCCGGGCAAGTGTTCCCTTGATCCCCAAGGATTACTTTTACGACGTTTTGGGACCATTAGTATTATATATATTAGCCTTATAATTTTTAGGACTTAATATTTTTGGGTCTTAAAAATTTTAGTCTTAGATTTTGCCGTTAAAACTTTTGGGACTCAATATTTTGGGTCTTAAAAATTTTAGTCTTTGATTTTTCTGTTGAAACTTTTGGGACTTAATATTTTTGACACTCAACATTTTAGGGCATAAAAATTTTAGTCTTAGATTTTGTCTTTAAAACTTTTGGGACTTAATATTTCTGGGAGTCAACATATTGAGCTTCATACATTTACTGTATATTTATTTATTTAATGTAATACTTCGTACAGAATCCTACAATATATATTTTATTATATTAACTTGGTACTCTAACAATATTACTATTTGTTTTTCATCTATATACTGAACTACGTTTTAATAGACAGAAATACGGTTCAAATTATTTAATACACCACTAATCAAATAATAGCAAAAAATAAAAAAATAAAAAAATAGCGAGCGTAAGCGAGTGAGTATTTTTTTGCTATTAAATTTTTTGTTAACCATTATACATTTTAAATCCAATAAATTCGAATTATTTAATTAGCATATATATAGGATATTGTAGATTATGGTTATATTTTGCAATAGAAATTTGTAAGTAAAATATTATTGTTTTATTTTGTAATTTTCACCCTCCATTGTTGAATTAGTAAATAGTCGATTGTAAAGGGTCAATAATAAATAAATCCAATTTATTTATGTATGTGCACAACGTTTCGTCTGCTAGGTTTGCAGACCTCTTCAGGTGCTGAATTTATTGGACAAAATTATAAATATTTATATGAAAATTTTACATTACTTGTGAATTAAAAATTAAAATTTACCTTGATAATGAATATAATATTACAGCCCAAGTGAGCTTCGTCGAATAACATTTGATACGAAATCAACGAGTATTTATACAAAAACAAAGTAGGTGTGTGTTTACAAACTATATACGTCATAGTTTGTGTACATTAGTCTCTTTAAAATATATTCATAACATTTCTGTATTGACGGTTTAAATGTTGAGTATCTTCCATTCTGTTAATTGTCGAATTATAATGATTGATGTGTAACATTTCCGAAATGAGTCTTTTTTTATAGCAAGATTCTTTATCTATTATTTTTGTATCTTCCCAGTTAAAATTATGATTTACGTTATTTAAAATGTGTGCAGTAACAACGGCTTCTTGATTTTTATTGCTCTGATGTTCTTTTATTCGATTTTTTAGGCAGCGTTTTGTTTCTCCAATATAAATAGCCGGGCATTTAATACAAGATAACTTGTAAACTACCCCTGTCTCCTCCCATTTTGATGTTTTATCTTTGCCTAATTTTATAATTGTATCAAGTTTGTGATTAATTAATGGAATAGTATTAATATTATATTTTTTTAGCATTCGGGAACATTTATTGAAAAACTCTTTATTGTAAGGTAGTGATATCGTACATATTGGGATTTTTTTATCTATTTTAACATTGTTTTAATTGTAATATTGCGTTTTCTTTTATTTATTGCTGTATTTATAAATTCAATAGGATAATCATTGCTTTTTAGTATTTCTGTAATAATATTTAGATTTTCTTTATGAAACTGTTTTTGTGACAATATCATTGCCCTATCTACTAAATTATAAATAATATTACGTTTCTGTTGTATTGTGTGATTAGAATTAAAATTTAATAACCGGTTAGAATTAGTTGGTTTTCTATACCAATTTGTAATAATACTATTGTTTTCTTTGATTAATGTGAGATCCAGAAAATTTATACAATTATTATTTTCTATTTCATATGTAAATTTGAGATGTTTATTGTAATTGTTAAAGATATTGAGAACTGTGTTTACATGACTTTTTTCCACGCATAAAATTGTGTCGTCTACATATCTATAATAAAAAATTGGTTTTGCAATTGTGTTTACTTTTTAATTCTTTTAAACAGTGGGTCTCAAGATCATCCATTACTAAATCTGCAAATAATGGTGATATAGGCGATCCCATTGGAGATCCGAATATTTGTTTGTAAATGACATTATTGAAACTAAAATAAACATTATTAAATAAAAATTCTATACTTTTGCGGATATTATGGAAGGGGATTTTACATTTATTTTGAATATGAATAAAGCGTTTATCTAAACTATTGAGAACCTCATGACTTGGGATGTTTGTAAACAAAGAACTAACGTCTAAAGATATCAAAACATAACCGGTTGGTATATATATATTTTCAAGCTTTTCTTTTAAATCAAAACTATTATTTATGTGCGATTTTGGAACTGGTATTGCTTGTTTTAGATCGTTATAAATTATTTTTGCTAAATAGTGTGTAGGACTGTTTATTGTCGAAATTATTGGTCTGAGTGGAAAATTATCTTTGTGTATTTTTGGTAATCCATATGCTTTCGCTAATGTTGTATTAGTTTGGGTTAATTCATTTTTATGGTATTCTTTTTTTAAAAATTTATTATCATTAAGGTCTTTTAATATAGAATAAACATCTGACTGTAGTTTTTTTAACGGATTCTTTTTTATCATCATATATGTATTATTGTCTAATAATAAGGTGTTCATTTTTTCTATATATTCAGTTTTATTTAAACATACTGTTAAGTTGCCTTTGTCAGCATGTGTAAAAAATATGTTAGGATTTTCTTTTAAGAAAGATTTAGTTTCACTCAGATTGTTTTTAAATTCTCGTTCATGATATGTTATGTGTGGAGACTTTTTTCTTACCGATTTTATGTTATTTACAATGATATCCCTAATTTCATTTTTAGTTTCTGAATTTATTGGACAAAATTATAAATATTTATATAAAATTTTACATTACTTGTGAATTAAAAATTAAATTTACCTTGATAATGAATATAATATTACAGCCCAAGTGAGCTTCGTCGAATAACATTTGATACGAAATCAACGAGTATTTATACAAAAACAAAGTAGGTGTGTGTTACAAACTATATACGTCATAGTTTGTGTACATTAGTCTCTTTAAATATATTCATAACATTTCTGTATTGACGGTTTAAATGTGGAGTATCTTCCATTCTGTTAATGTCGAATTATAATGATTGATGTGTAACATTTCCGAAATGAGTCTTTTTTTTATAGCAAGATTTTTATCTATTATTTTTGTATCTTCCCAGTTAAAATTATGATTACGTTATTTAAAATGTGTGCAGTCAACAACGGCTTTCTGATTTTTATTGCTCTGATGTCTTTTATTCGATTTTTTAGGCAGCGGTTTTGTTTCTCCAATATAAATAGCCGGGCATTTAATACAAGATAACTTGTAAATAACCCCTGTCTCCTCCCATTTTGATGTTTTATCTTTGCCTAATTTTATAATTGTATCAAGTTTGTGATTAATTAATGGAATAGTATTAATATTATATTTTTTTAGCATTCGGGAACATTTATTGAAAAACTCTTTATTGTAAGGTAGTGATATCGTACATATTGGGATTTTTTTATCTATTTTAACATTGTTTTTAATTGTAATATTGCGTTTTCTTTTATTTATTGCTGTATTTATAATTCAATAGGATAATCATTGCTTTTTAGTATTTCTGTAATAATATTTAGATTTTCTTTATGAACTGTTTTTGTGACAATATCATGGCCCTATCTACTAATTATAAATAATATTACGTTCTGTTGTATTGTGTGATTAGAATTAAAATTTAATAACCGGTTAGAATTAGTTGGTTTTCTATACCAATTTGTAATAATACTATTGTTTTCTTTGATTAATGTGAGATCCAGAAAATTTATACAATTATTATTTTCTATTTCATATGTAAATTTGAGATGTTTATTGTAATTGTTAAAGATATTGAGAACTGTGTTTACATGACTTTTTTCCACGCATAAAATTGTGTCGTCTACATATCTATAATAAAAAATTGGTTTGCAATTGTGTTTACTTTTTAATTCTTTTAAACAGTGGGTCTCAAGATCATCCATTACTAAATCTGCAAATAATGGTGATATAGGCGATCCCATTGGAGATCCGAATATTTGTTTGTAAATGACATTATTGAAACTAAAATAAACATTATTAAATAAAAATTCTATACTTTTGCGGATATTATGGAAGGGGATTTTACATTTATTTTGAATATGAATAAAGCGTTTATCTAAACTATTGAGAACCTCATGACTTGGGATGTTTGTAAACAAAGAACTAACGTCTAAAGATATCAAAACATAACCGGTTGGTATATATATATTTTCAAGCTTTTCTTTTAAATCAAAACTATTATTTATGTGCGATTTTGGAACTGGTATTGCTTGTTTTAGATCGTTATAAATTATTTTTGCTAAATAGTGTGTAGGACTGTTTATTGTCGAAATTATTGGTCTGAGTGGAAAATTATCTTTGTGTATTTTTGGTAATCCATATGCTTTCGCTAATGTTGTATTAGTTTGGGTTATTTTCGATTTCTTATTGAAACTGTTTTGATTGAATCATTTGCCCTATCTACTTAAATTCTAATAATATTACGTTTCTGTTGTATGTGTGATTAGAATTAAATTTAATAACCGGTTAGAATTAGTTGGTTTTCTATACCAATTGTAATAATACTATTGTTTTCTTTGATTATATGTGAGATCCAGAAATTAATACCATTATTATTTTTCTATTTCATATGTAAATTTGAGATGTTTATTGTAATTGTTAAAGATATTGAGAACTGTGTTACATGACTTTTTCCACGCATAAAATTGTGTCGTCTACATATCTATAATAAAAAATTGGTTTGCAATTGTGTTTACTTTTTAATTCTTTTAAACAGTGGGTCTCAAGATCATCCATTACTAAATCTGCAAATAATGGTGATATAGGCGATCCCATTGGAGATCCGAATATTTGTTTGTAAATGACATTATTGAAACTAAAATAAACATTATTAAATAAAAATTCTATACTTTTGCGGATATTATGGAAGGGGATTTTACATTTATTTTGAATATGAATAAAGCGTTTATCTAAACTATTGAGAACCTCATGACTTGGGATGTTTGTAAACAAAGAACTAACGTCTAAAGATATCAAAACATAACCGGTTGGTATATATATATTTTCAAGCTTTTCTTTTAAATCAAAACTATTATTTATGTGCGATTTTGGAACTGGTATTGCTTGTTTTAGATCGTTATAAATTATTTTTGCTAAATAGTGTGTAGGACTGTTTATTGTCGAAATTATTGGTCTGAGTGGAAAATTATCTTTGTGTATTTTTGGTAATCCATATGCTTTCGCTAATGTTGTATTAGTTTGGGTTAATTCATTTTTATGGTATTCTTTTTTTAAAAATTTATTATCATTAAGGTCTTTTAATATAGAATAAACATCTGACTGTAGTTTTTTTAACGGATTCTTTTTTATCTTCATATATGTATTATTGTCTAATAATAAGGTGTTCATTTTTGCTATATATTCAGTTTTATTTAAACATACTGTTAAGTTGCCTTTGTCAGCATGTGTAAAAAATATGTTAGGATTTTCTTTTAAGAAAGATTTAGTTTCACTCAGATTGTTTTTAAATTCTCGTTCATGATATGTTATGTGTGGAGACTTTCTTCTTACCGATTTTATGTTATTTACAATGATATCCCTAATTTCATTTTTAGTTTCTGTATTAGTTTCAATTTTATCTAAGGAATATTCAACATTTTTAATCGTTGTTAGAATATCATAATTAGTAAATTTTGAAATGCAATTAAATTTTGAGCCGAGAGATGCTACCTTTATTACATTTTCAGGAATTGTACTAGATGATAAGTTTTTTATCCATTGGTTTTTTGTGCTGTTATTACTGCAATATTTAATTAAATTATATAATTTATTGTTATGTATTTTAGTAATATTATCAAAAATTTTTTGTGTTCTTTTCTCAGTTAGTAAAAAGAAATTATCAAGAATAATCAAAGGTAAATTTGTGTTAGTAATTTTAATTTTTAACTTGTTTAAAGATTTATACAAATAATTTAAATGAATATGAATATCATTAATTTCTAATTTTAGAAGACGATTTTTATATATATTACTCCGTAAATTATGTGTTGATTTACAAGACTCACTATAAAAGGAAATGTTTTGTCGTCTGCCGATGCTTTTGATATGATTTGGAAATACATCGTTGATTCTGCATTGGAGTAGAAAAGTACGTCTGGAGTTAGCTTCAGATAGTTGATGTCGTAGAAATGTCCATGTTTTGAGGAGTTTAGTTATTTTGTGTCCAAATTCAGAAGTGATGTAGTTAAAGAATGATGTACCTCTCCTTTGAGGCTGGTCCATATTCAATCGAAGACCGTAGTTTAATATAATATTAATACTATTCCATTAATTAATCACAAACTTGATACAATTATAAAATTAGGCAAAGATAAAACATCAAAATGGGAGGAGACAGGGGTAGTTTACAAGTTATCTTGTATTAAATGCCCGGCTATTTATATTGGAGAAACAAAACGCTGCCTAAAAAATCGAATAAAAGAACATCAGAGCAATAAAAATCAAGAAGCCGTTGTTACTGCACACATTTTAAATAACGTAAATCATAATTTTAACTGGGAAGATACAAAAATAATAGATAAAGAATCTTGCTATAAAAAAAGACTCATTTCGGAAATGTTACACATCAATCATTATAATTCGACAATTAACAGAATGGAAGATACTCAACATTTAAACCGTCAATACAGAAATGTTATGAATATATTTTAAAGAGACTAATGTACACAAACTATGACGTATATAGTTTGTAAACACACACCTACTTTGTTTTTGTATAAATACTCGTTGATTTCGTATCAAATGTTATTCGACGAAGCTCACTTGGGCTGTAATATTATATTCATTATCAAGGTAAATTTTAATTTTTAATTCACAAGTAATGTAAAATTTTTATATAAATATTTATAATTTTGTCCAATAAATTCAGCACCTGAAGAGGTCTGCAAACCTAGCAGACGAAACGTTGTGCACATACATAAATAAATTGGATTTATTTATTATTGACCCTTTACAATCGACTATTTACTAATTATTGTTTTATGCAAAGGAGAGTGACATTCTGAGTGACATTCATTATTTTTAAATCAAGAATCGAATATACATTTAATATATTACATGTTGTAAACTTATTTCATTAATTTATAAGGATTTTAATTTAATATTTCTTATAAGAAATATAATATAAAATAATTTGTTATAACCAAAATCTATATTATATTAAAATTCATCCGTTCTCCGGTGTCCGGCGGTGGTGTCCGGTGTCCCGCGGCGGTGTCTGGTCTCCTGTTGTAAGAATGAATAGTATGTGTGGAGTGGAAGGGTTAACACTGATATTTCGGGAATTTCTGAATTATTTCGGGATAACTCCACTAATTTCGGGATTTTCTAAATAATTCGGTAATTTTTTAGATATGCCGGGAAATCTTCACTAATTTAGGGTTTTCCTGGATATTTCGGGATTTTCTTTAGTATTCCGGAATAACTCCACCATTTTCGGGATTTCCTGCAAGTCTCGGGCTTTTTGTGGTATTTCGGGATAACTCCTCCAATTTCGGGATTTCCTGGATGTTTCGACATTTTCTGACGTGTTCTGGGATAACTCCAACAATTTCGGGACTTCCTGGATGTTTCGGGATTTTTTTACGTATTCCGGGATAACTCCACCACTTTCGGGATTTCCTGGATGTTTCGGGATATTCTGTGGTATTCCGGGATAAATCCACCAATTTCGGGATTTGCTGGATGTTTCGGGATTTTCTGAGGTATTCCGGAAAAAATCCACCAATTTCGGAATTTCCTGGATGTTTCGGGATTTTCTGTGACATTTTGGGCTAATTTCACTAATTGAGGGATTTTCTGGATGTTTCGGGATTTTCTGACATATTCCGGGTTAATCCACCAATTTCGGGATTTCCTGGATATTTCGGGATTTTCTGTGGTATTTCGGAATAAATTCTCTAATTTCGGGATTTTCTGGTTATTTCAAGATTTTCTATGGTATTTCGGGATGATCTGTGGTATTTCGGGAATTTTTTATGTATTCCGGGATAACTCCACCAATTTCGAGATTTTCTTAATATTTCGTTAATTACTGAGGTATGCCGGGATAAATTTACTAATTTTGGGATTTAGTGGATATGTCGGGGTAACTTCACTAATTTTGGGATATAGTGAATACTTCGGGAGTTTCTGAGTTATTTCGGGATAACTTCACTAATTACGAGATTTCCTGGATATTTCGGGTTACTTCACTAGTTACGGTAGTTCCTCGATATTTCGGGAATTCGTGAGGTATTCCGGGATAAAATATTAAAATAGTGTGTAAGCACTTTAGCCAGTACTCCAATGTTTGTATATTTTTGTACCAAATTAAATTATTATATTAAGAACATACCTATAAGTAATATTATAAGTTATTAATAATAAATAATAGTCACTACATACATAAATAATGTAAAAATAAAGTAGTCACAGTAATACTAACATAGACTGAAGCAGTACTACCAGTCTAATAATTTTTAATAACTTAAATAATATATTTTAATGTAATATATATTTTATTTGATGATTCGTTCTGTTTTTTTATCACAGTTAAATATACGCTTTTATACATTTTTCATCATACTCTATTACAAAGATGTAAAATGAGTCAGAAAGGTGGTTAAAAAAATTAAAATTTTATTTTTGCTTTATCATCTATATATATATCAAATTTATTCATCCGTTCTCCGGTGTCCGGTATCCCAAAAGTTACAAGAATTAAACGTATCTGTGGACTGGAAGAGTTAACGCTGAAAACGACAACCACACATCATTTATCTCACTTCTAATGATAGGTGCAGGAGGAGTCATGAGGGGGGGGGGGGGTAAAATTAGAACATTTTTTAAATATTTTATAGAGGTTATCGGTATATATGAATTAGAATATGACGACCATTCTTTTTTATTCTAAGAAAACTAAGATGAGGTTTTAGGTTACGGTGAATAGCGATATGATAATCACTCTTCATTTATCCTCCATTTATTGCTAGATGGAGGAGGGGCAAGAGGGGGAGGGGCGGAATAAAATTAGTAAAATTCCAAAAATAATTTAGGGGTTTCGGTACAAGTGAATAACAATATGACCACCACTCTTTTTTATCCCCTATTTTAAAGATGAAGGAAGGTGGGAGGAAGGGTCAACATTGATTATGACAACCAGTCTTTATTTATCCCCCATGTAATGATTGAGTGGTAGGGGGTAAGAGGGGGGTTTAGTAGAAGAATTCTAAAAATATTTTATAGGGGTTTTCGGTAATAAAAAGTGGTCACAGTGATACGAACACTGACAAAAACAGTACTATTACTCTAATAAATTTTGATAACATATATAATATATAATATATATATAATTTAATGTAATACATATTTTATTTCTAAGATGTAAAATGCGTGAAAAAGGTGGTTAAAAAATTTAAAATTTTATTTTTCTTTCATTTTTTTAATGTAATAACCAAGTGTAATATCAAAATAACTTTTATAATTAATATTCAATTTTTATTATTGTAATTGTATAATATCATTTATATTTTTTGGTTGCAATTACTAATATTCTTTTTTATAAAAGATTTTTGTTTATAAAACAAAATTAATAATATGTGAAAATAAATCTTTTAGCCAGAATTTTAAATTCAATTATTACGTATAATTATTTGTTTGAAAGAATTTAGTAATAAATAAGAGTTTAGTAATTTTGTATGAAATTTTAAATTCTTCATCTCCTTTCCGTGAAACATCATGAAAAAGCATGAAATATATGTATAATGGTCAAAGAATAATTTTATATTGTAATTTTTGTTGTTGAAAATATTATTCTGGTAGAAAAATAACACATTTGTTACTAGACTGATGTAGCTTCTTACAGGAATAGTGTGGAAATATTGTAAGTAATGATATATGTGTTACTACGTATTAAAAATTAAAATTAAAATTCCTTACTCCAGTGTAAGTTTTATCATGTCGATTATTTTTAATTTTTTTTAATTGTTTCAGTATTATGTAGAAATATGTTCAGTATCTATAAACTCTTGTGTAATTGACTAAGATTAAATAAGTATATACAATGTTGCAAATATAATACACTGTTATTTTTATTTTATTGACTAAAAAAAATTGATTGTAACTGAATGCTAGGTTACTTAATTACACATTATATTATATTTTACATTTTTATTCAATTAAATTGTAAAATTATAAATTAAAAAAAAATTAAAAAAATAAGTATATATTTAGTGTAATTTCGAATTGTTGCTAGTTAATAATAAATATTTTTAGTGTATAACAATTACAAAATTTCAATTTATGTTAAAATATCGAAATAATTTGAAAAATACGAATGGAAACATAACCTCACTCAGTCTAAAGCGACGGATGCTATAGGAGGTGCGTGCACCGTTTCGAGCTGTCCGCCGCACGCACCTCCTATTTTCAAATACATTGTATTATGCCATCACAGTATGATGGGTGCATTATTTGTTTAATTTCAATTATTTAAATTATTGTCAGCTTGAAATGGCGGTCGAGGCATATTGTTAATAAACATTTTAAGTGCACAAGAAGTACAAAAATGAAATGGAGGAATAATATATCAAATATTTGAAAAATAAGCAACCAAACCTAATCTCTCTCAGTCTAAAGCAACGGATTCTAGGAGGTGCGTGCAGCAGAATTAAAACAGTTACGAATGGAAAATGATATTTTAAAGCAAGCAGCACTAATAATAGGCAGAAAGTAGAAATTATTACTAAAAATAAAGTTAAATATAAAATTCGTACAATGTGTCGTTTTTTAAAACTTTCTAAATCAACATATTATTTTAATTTCAAGAAAAAAGAAAAAAACCAAAATGATATTTATGATGAAGCTGTTATTAGTGCTTTTAAAGAAAATAAATGTGTTTATGGAACTAGAAGATTAAAAGTTGTTCTAAAAGAAAAGAATATTTATTTATCTAGACGAAAAATTAAAGAAATTATGAATAAGCATAATTTAATATCAAAATACACTAAATTATCATACAAAAATCATCATAATAAAGTCAATGATAGTCAAATAAGCAATCTTGTTAATAGAAACTTTAATAATAGGATTAAAAATGAAGTTATTGTTAGTGATTTAACTTATGTTCAAGTTAATGGTAAATGAAACTATATTTGCTTATTAATAGACCTATTTAACCGCGAAATTGTTGGACATAGTGTAGGTATTAAAAAAGATGCATCATTAGTATATCAAGCATTTATGCAATCAAATCGCTGTTTAAAAGATATTCAAATATTTCATAGCGATCGCGGTAATGAATTTAACAATAAAACTATTGATAAACTTTTATTAGTATTCAACATAACTCGATCTTTAAGCAAAAAAGGCTGTCCTTACGACAATGCTGTTGCTGAAGCAACTTTTAAAACTTTTAAGACTGAATTTATTAATGATAAAAATTTTACATCATTAATTCAATTAAAATTAGAATTATTTGATTACATCAATTGATACAACAACATAAGAATCCACAGCACTCTAAACTACTTAACTCCAGTTAATTATCAACAACAAATGTCTACCAAAAAATAGTCCTAAAAAGGGTTGCCATTCCAAGAAAATCAAATTAAATCGTTTACGCCTATACAAATTAAATTATTTACGC